>JAOUQX010084736.1:0-11677 GCA_028566295.1 Liobagrus marginatus
GAGTCCTGATGTGTGTGTTTGTATTATGCGATGTAGCTTTGGTTGAGGGCAAGGACAGCCCGCGGAAAGAAACTCCTTCTCATTCTCTCCGTGTTCGCGGTTAAGAGGCGTAAACGCTTCCCTGACGGTAACAGAGAGAAAAGTCCGTTGTTAGGGTGGCTGAGGTCCTTCTTAATCTTTCTGGCCCTGTTTAAGCAGCGTTTGTTGTAGATGTCCTGCAAGTTGGGAAGGTCGACAGAAGGTCAATAGTTGTCGCTTGTCTGGAGTCTTTTTGTAACTGATCTATCTGGCATGCTGAAAAAAACAGGCCTTTGATTTGCAGTCGCACAAATTGCCTGTAATTCCTCCCAGATAATAAATGAAGGAGTTCGTTCATGTTTTCACATTTGACTTTTCTTTCAATGAATTTGTAACCTTGCATCTCAAGAGGATTAGGCAAATAGTATCGATATTCAAAGATAAAGGACCTTAACTTGTCGTTCGTAATGTCTTCCTACACAAACGGTCAATTCTTTTTTTACTGTTTTGTTTGTAATTTAAATTGTTTTTTTTTTTAAACTTCCATTTCATGTGAAAAACATCTCCAGTACGTTAGTTATACGCTGCAGTAATCCTGAATCCTTTTTCCACAGCAGAAAGCTTTTGGAGGATGTTCTAGGGCAAAGATCAACCCAGGTTTTAATGGGTGACTTTTTATATGCTTTGTTGGGCGGTTTGGGAAACATGGTCTTAGCTGTCTTGTAGAACTCTCCCATAAATTTAGTGTCTTAGGAGCTTAGTAATATCTTTGCAGTTCGTTGTCATGTCTAGACAAGAGGAGGAAAATTAACCTTGTGAATCAGAGGTGGTGAACAAGAATAAACATACTGCTGCAATTTAGAAGTGATGACACACAGCATAAGACAGTTCTGAGCAAACTGGGGTATTAGCATTTGTCTGAAATTAACGAATAAATAAATATCATAACATTGATGTCCCTGGAAAACCCCAAAATGAGACATATGGACCAACCATACGGACTCTTGTAGTTGTTCCAACATGTAAATGAGAAACAATACTCTGTTACACCAGAGATTATGTTTCGGTGACCGGGTGCTGGACTGTATTTCAATTATGCTGATGGCGCTTTGTTTAGACCATATACGCAGGCGGTTATTAAAAGCCCTCATGAATGAATAGTACATTGCTTTATCTTTTCAAATAAATGAATACAACAGCAATGAGAAACAAAGCTGAGCTGGGAGCACATTTGCAAGCGAACAATTCAACATTTTAAATGTGTTTACTATTTAGACCTTATGCAGAGTTTTGTCGTTAATAAACTCTCTATTAGGTGATACAATAGATGTGTTTACATACAGCGCTGTATTCTGATTACAAATGGTTTAAAGTTCCAATCAGAACGCTCCATATAAACCCCTTAATCAGAATGCAAATTGAGAATTGTGGGGTAAACCTTTTCATAAACCGATCAAATAAAGAAATGCCTCCATGTAAACGAGGCAATTTGATTACTCTATGACTGTATGTCCTTCCACGCTTGCCTGGTCCTGATGTAATTTCTCGGGAAATCGCTTCAAATCGTGTCATGCGAAAGCTTTCTTTTTTTACTTCCTAAAGTATTCCGATTGAAAGCGTTGGCTCACCAACGGATTAGATACCGTCTCGTGTAAACAGTCAATCGAAATCAGAATGACGAGAAAGGATGCATGTAAACAGGGCTAATAATATTAATTTAAGCAAGTTGTGGTATTTGTTAGACCTTGTTACATGTGGAAAGTTACGTTACACTTTTGACCTCGATTTTGCAATGGTTGGAATTGGCCAGAACAGCCACCGCTTCCTTCTCAGTGACCATTTTTGAGACTTTTGCACTGTAACTGCTTTAAGGGATCGTTGATGAGTCACAGAGTAAAATTGCTAAACTAAACAAAACTCTAAAAGCTGTTACGTCAAAACAACAGGGATTAAGGGAAGGAATTGTTGCTTACTTCAACAATTTTAACAAAATCTCCTGTTAGGGATTGTTTCAATATTTTAATACTTAACTAACGCTTTTATGCCAAGCTAAACCTGATTAGCTAATGAAGTGTTTACATTCATAGCCATTTAATTTATATTAATTTGCAAATAACAGGAGTTTATTTTTCTTTTTTTTTACCTTTTTGATGTTTGAGTTGCCTTGTAGTAAAATCATGTTTGTTTATATTAAAATTAGATTATCACACAGTTAAGAGATGTGTACTTGGATTCACAAGTGGCGTTTTTTCATAATAATATGGTTTCTTGTGTTTCAAGTGGTAAAAACAAGTTTTCGTATTTTACCCAGGTTTTTTTTTTTAAATAAAACATGATTTGAAAAAGTGAGTTGTTATTTTTAAGATGTTTTATAATAACCAGATAGTCTTCTGTAGTTGCGACTCTAAGCTTGGTGTAGGCGCACCTCAGTAAGCGCAAGGTGCTGACGACACATACATGGTACTCACAAAACAGGGTTTATTAAAGTTCAAACTCAAAAAACACAAGCAATACTCGCTTTGGCAAGTTGCAACAATCAGCGCCATCGGCGGCATCAGCAGCGGCAACACACTCCACCTTGGCCTTGGGTGGGGGGGGTGGGGCTTGGGTCGAATACTGGGCTCATGAGCGGGTTCGGAGCCGATAGTCCCTTGTAGTAACGAGATGTTTTATAAAAACAAGATAGTCCCTTGTATTAACAAGATGTTTCATAATAACGAGCTAGTCCCTTGTAGTAATAAGGTGTTTTACAATAATGAGATAGTCCTTTGTAGTAACAAGATGTTTTATAAAAACAAGATAGTCCCTTGTAGTAATAAGACGTTTTAAAATAATGAGATAGTACGTTGTAGTAATAAGATGTTTCATAATAATGAGATAGTCCCTTGTAGTAACAAGATTCTTTCTTTTCTAAAATAATGAGTTTCTCAAAATATTAAGTTGTTCTTAAACTAATAAAAATGAGATATTTATGATATTACTCGCATTAGGGGCATGTTTGTGACTAAAAAAAACTTGTGATGTCATAAAATATACATTTCTGGTAAGAACATGATAATGCAGTGCTTTTTGTAGTAACAAAATACTTTTCTTGAAATATAATAGTGGCAAGTGCGTTTCTTAACGCAAAAATGAGATGTTTTATGGACAACTTTATCATAATAACGAGATACTGATAGGTTTTTTTAATTCATGGATGCACTTCAGCACAGTGACATAATTCAAGTCACGTTTTCTCTCTAAATTCTTTTCAAGCTGCCGATCAGCTGATCGCGGCTTCGGGTCCCTGGTGTGTTAATCGTCCACCGAGGATGACAAACTACAAGCAGCATGAACTTTAGTCTCGGGGTAAAGTGCGTGTGCGTGATCAAAGCATGAATATGAAAACAAGTCTGAAGCAGGTTGCTAGGCGCGAGCGCCGGTGTTTACCTCAGATTCTCTGGTGTGAAAGCTCGGTTCAAATCCGTGTCGATGTACCTGGTGCACTTCTCTACAGCTCTCGGGTTGCAGATAAAGGGTACGGTGTGTACTCGGCTCCTCCGGATCTCACTGTCGTTTTTGGACCACATGGACACGAGCATGACGCCGGACATCTCGTTTCCGTGAGTGCCGCCGAAAATCGCCACGCGCCGGGCTTCGGCTAAACAACACACGTCATTGCTCATAACGCGCGGCACCTGTGGGAGGATAACGTCAGGTAAAAGTGGTATGGAAATGCCGGAAGTGTACGCCAGTAAAGTGTGATAAAAGTTTACAGTGTTGAACGCTGCTGGTGTCTGTAGTCACTCCGAGAGGAGTTGGAAAGCACGTTATGTAACACGCTTTAAAAGTCCAAGTAGACCTCGAGGCTGTAACTCCGCTGTCAGTTCTATATTAGGCTCGAATGGGCGGGGCCAGAGACAAATAACAACCAACTGATCATACCGCGGTGTAAACAAACCGGTTAGAGCCGGGATCCACTCTGTCAGTGGATTAAGCTTATTGTGAACCCCACAACGTCAGAACGCCATAAGAACAATCTTAATCTTTAAACACACACGCATGCACTAGTTCTTATTTGTTAAACATACCTTGTATGTATGTATGTACTCATTATAATCTTGTCACACAAACACACTTTTGATATTAAACTTGCAAGGATAGTAATAGCATTTATACGTGACATCATTTCAGTGGGCATGACCAGCATCAAACAGGAAGCTGAGTTTAAAAATCTTGAGGTAAATCTGCTAGACAAATAGTGCATCAGGGCGGCAGGTCCGTTAGCTTTGTTATTTTAAGGTTCAACCGGTAAATGTTTAGTGCTGCTCCAGCTGCTACATAATAGATTATGCATAAAATATTGTTTGGCCTCTCACCTCTGTATATTCTGTAGCTGATTTCACTGTATGTTGTACCACGTATAATGTACAAGTGACAAACTTTGATTTTAAACAGAATCTATGTATGCGTCTGACACACTATGAAAATCCCTAAAGATCTGTTAATGTGCTCTAAGCTTACACACAGACTTGCTATACTGTATACTAGACTATATATGGGGGAGGGGAAATTTTGCATTGAACACCATAGGTGTACTGTAATCCAGGTCATTTTACAAGTCAAGCTGGATAAATATTAATTAATACAATTTGTAAATATTAATTACAATTTTTGCTAGAAATAAAACACTTTAAATTGCAATTTAATTCACATTTATTTGTTAATGCAAATGACAATAAATGCCACAACAGCAGAGCCAGCATTCTAGTTTTTCACCCTTTTTCTTTATATTACATATATTGCCTTCTGGGGAATCTTCAACACTATTTTGGGAGCTGTTCCAGTATTAGCACCCGTAAACATGGCTAGACGACTGTGTGGTGGTGTCAAATGGCTTGAGATTTCAGGAACAGAGTTTTCCTGGAGTCACGGCAACCAGAAGAGATTCGATTGTCAAAAACAATACAAAATCAAAGAATTGTTTCTTAATGTAAAAATAAATAAACAAGGGAATGCTCAAAGAAAAGAAAATCTGCATACACCAGTGACTTGAGTTCAGTTTACAATAGTAGATAAATAAAAAACATTCAAACAGCTGAACTTTAAAAAAGGTGGCATTCGTATCAATCAATACATTTTTATATAGAGGTCCACTTTTTATAAAATCTTTAGCAGAGAGGACTAGCATGTTTCAGGTCCGAGTGCTGAATCATGATGCCGATATTTCCCAAAAACTTAAACATAAACCCGGCACCATAATAAATCCCCCTGATGTTCTGTTCTCGGTCACCTTTATTTCATCATCTACAAAGATCAGACTGATCTTTTGGCAGATGATGTCTACGCTCAGGAAACCTTTTCATGACGCCCATTGAATGCTTAAATTACAATCGGTTGGTAGTTTCACCTACAAGTTTTATAATGAAGCATTTACTATAATAAAAAAAATGTGAGCATTTACAGGAAGTACCATGGCAGATGCTGTACATAAACAGATATTTTAAACACATGCTATAAAAAAACTTGAAGAAAGTAAGACACGCCTATTTTATTACTGACAAACTTTTTTTCTTGTCTTAATACCACCAAATAAGAATGAAAGGTATAAAAGCTTGTTTCGACCACGTGCAAGAAAATGCTACATAGAATTCCCACAACCATGACAAGCTCACATCCTGTTAAAACATTCTGCATAAGTGGTCTGCATACATTACTCAGGTTAGAATGCTGTGCAACATATTGTTAGGTTTTTTTGTTGTGACTTGATAGTCGGAAATGATGCATAAATTTGCGGGTCGGAAATATGAACTTGCAGGTGAGAGATGTAAAGTCAGAATTGCGAAAGATAATGTTCCATTACACGAGGATGGTGAGAAAACATCTATTTATACATAAGTGATACAAACCATAACATGAGTTTTCAAACTTTGTAAATGGAATAAAATCTGTGGTTGTGTGGTAAAGTTGATCATGTTCTTTATGATCAACACGCTCGCAGTATTATCCCTTTAAAAAAATTAATATCATCATATCCTCTTCTAAAGAACTCACTGATTATCTAACAAACATCAGGTGCCCACTAAGCTTTTAAGAGCAAATTATAGTATCTGTATATAATCGCTGTACCTGCTTCAGGATTTACTAGTTTTTTATCTGTTCCAGCTGTTAAAGTGTTTCATTTATTGATATGAATTTTTCTAATTCTAATCAGTGTCCTTTTGTTTCTTTTTTTTCTTCTTTATAGATATTGCTTCTGAAGTTCCTGATGGAGAACCACTCTCCTGCCATACATCATGTACAAAAACCTCACGATACATGTCTATGTCTGTTTCAACCCATTCTTTCTACTTCCTTTTCAGTGGTGTTATCTTCTGCCTGCAGGACTCGCTGTCTACTTTCAGAGCCATCACTTTATCCTCTTACGTTTCTTTCTCTCGTTCCAATCACATGGTGCGTGAGGTTTCTGTCCACTGCTTGAAACTTCTATTACCACTATTGTATGGTCAGCACTGTGCCAAAGGGAGTCATCCAAATATCTCAAGCCACGAGGAAGCGACCACGACCCATCCCTTTCCAACTCTTTCCTTTTCTTCTTTTTCTCTCTCCTCACTGATTTGGATTCAGCAAGCCCTTCCTCTTCATCAGACCTTCTGGTGTTTGAAGTATAAGAGATCGTCGAGTCTCCAAGTACAAGAGGCATGGATGCATCTGTAGATGCCCCCTCATCATGACATGTTTCACTTCTGTTCTTTTTCTTTAGTTTTTTTTTTTTTTACTTTTTCTTCTGAACCACCTCAGCTGCTTGTTGCTTGAAATCCTGAAAATTATCTAGACTCTCCACTTGTTCTGTTATCTGTACTGATGATGCCTCAGCATCCACATTTCCTTCCCTAATCGCCTTTCGCTTCTTTTTTTTCCTTCTTCCGTGGAGTTACAGACTCGTCTGCTAAAAAATCTGTGTTATTCACTAGTTGGATTTTAATGCCTGCTGGAATTTCAAGCGTTTTATCAAACGGTTCTTTAAGACACTTACTGGCCTTAGGATTCTCTTCACCAACATCATCTTTAAACCTTTGCTTCTTTTTCTTGACGGTTTTGGTACACGGTCTTGGATGAGACTCTTCACTACACTGGAAAGGCACCATTTCATCAGCCCTCTCAAAATTTAAATCCCTGTTCTTTGCCTTCTTTTTCTTTTTCCTTCGTGGTTCAACACCATCATCTTGAGCATGATCCTCATGAACTTGTGTATGAAGGTCCAGTTGGTTAACCTCAGGACTAGAAAAGTCATTTCCAGTCAGTTGCTTAGTTTCCACAGCTGTGGACAATAACGAAGAAGAACCTTTACAGGGGATCTGAATATCTTCCTCTACTACAATCAACTGACCATTGGTAGGTGCTAGTTCACCATTTTTGTCTTTTTTTCTCTTTTTTTTTGGTTTACTTTCACCAACAGAAGCACAATTTACTGAAGAGTCCTGAACTGATAGAACCGAGTCTGGAGAAATACTAATTTCTTCCTTACACTGGGAAGCAACCATTCTATCAGGACTTGAATCCCTTTTCTTGGTCTTCTTTTTCTTTTTCCTTCCTGGTTCAAGACCATTAGGTTGAACAAGATCTTCATGAGCTTGCATATTACTTCCACCAAATATAGCACAATCCAACAAAGAGTCCTGAACTGATAGAGTTATGTCCGCAGAAACACTTTTTTCTTGTAATGTATCAACGGATTCAGCTAATATCTCATCGTTTTTGTCTTTTTTTCTCTTTTCCCTTCGTTTAATTTTACGAACTCCATCACAATTCACTGAAGAGTCCTGAACTGACAGTGTCGAGTGTGCAGAAATTCTCGTTTCAACTGGTTCTGCCAACAACCCATCTTTTTTTCTCTTTTTCTTTTTTCCACCAACTGAAGCACAGTCCACTAAAATGTCCTGAACTGGTTGAAATGAATCTGCAGGAGCACTGACTTCTGGTAACGTATTAACTGGTTCCTCCAACAACCCATCATTTTGTTCTTTTTTCCTCTTTTTTTTTGATTTACTTCCACCAACTGAGGCACAATCCACTGAAGGGTTCTGAACTGATAGAACTGTGTTGGGAGAAATACTAATTTCTTCCTTACACTGGGAAGCAACCATTCTATCAGGACTTGAATCCCTTTTCTTTGTCTTCTTTTTCTTTTTCCTTCGTGGTTCAAGGCCATCATCTTGAATATGATCTTCCTGAACTTGTGTATGAAGGTCCAGTTGGTTAACCTCAGGACTAGAAAAGTCATTCCCAGTCAGTTGCTTAGTTTCCACAGCTGTGGACAATAACGAAGAAGAACCTTTAAAGGGGATCTGAATATCCTCCTCTAGTCCAATCAACGGATCACTGGTAGGTGCTTGTTCACCATTTTTAGCTTTTTTTTCCTTTTTTTTTTGTTTACTTTCACCAACAGAAGCACAATTTACTGAAGAGTCCTGAACTGATAGAACTGGGTCTGGAGAAATACTCATTTCTTCCTTACACTGGGAAGCAACCATTCTATCAGGACTTGAATCCCTTTTCTTGGTCTTCTTTTTCTTTTTCCTTCGTGGTTCAAGACCATTAGGTTGAACAAGATCTTCATGAGTTTGCATATTACTTCCACCAACTGTAGCACAATCCAACAAAGAGTCCTGAACTGATAGAGTTATGTCTGCAGAAACACTTTTTTCTTGTAATGCATCAACAGATTCAGCTAATAACTCATCATTTTTGTCCCTTTTTCTCTTTTCCTTTCGTTTAATTTTACCAACTCCAGCACAATCCACTGAAGAGTCCTGAGCTGATAGAACTGATTCTGCAGAAACATTGATTTCATGCAAGCGATCATCTGGTTCCACCAGCAATCCATCATTGTTGTCCCTTTTACGATTGTTCTTTAATTTATTCACTCTAACTGAAGTACAGTCCTGGAAGGATAAAATTGAGTCTGTAGGACAACTGATTTCGTGCAAGGTGTCAACCGGTTCCTCCAAAAATTCACCACCCGTGTCCTCTTTCCGCTCTTTCTTTGATTCAGTTCCACCCAGTGACTGGCAGACCACTGAACAGCCCTGACTTATCTTACCATTAACATGGATTTCTGGCAAGGTGTCAACTGGGTTCTCCATTAACGCATAATTTTTTACTTTTCTGGTTCTCTGCTTGATGGTGTCTACATCGCCGCTCCCAGGGGCTTTAGTCTCCTTACCTTTCTTTCTTTTTAGAAATGTCATCCCACCATAATTAAAAAGTGTAGACTCCATCTTCTCTTCCTTTGCTTGTTCTAGCTCTCCAGATATTGGTGAGATTATTTTACTCGTTTGGGTCACCTGAGAGTTTAAAGTCTTAGCATGATCACCCTCAACGTCTGCTAAGATTAACAAACCCCTGTTATTCATTATATCATGTAACGCCACACGGCTTTCTGAGATGGATGGATGTACATGCTCCGCATTTGTGTCCTCTGATGTCTTTTTATGCTTTTCTTGATCTATCTCTTCAGCTGATGGCGACATTTCACTTGATTGACTCTTTTGAGATTTGGAATATTTAACATAATCGCCTTTTACGTCTGCAAAGTTTAAAGAACGTTTCTTATTTTTCTTCTTTATAATATCGTAGAAAGCCACATGGCTTTCTGCTAAAAGTTTAGCGCTATTAACACCAGTGGTTTTTGAGGGACTTGTTTGATTATTTGGTTCCAGAAAAAGATCATGTGAGGTGGGGAAATCTTCACTAACACCATCAAAGTCTTCAGTTTCCACTGGCTCATTATGTTGATCTCCACGAATATACCTGGCTTGTACTTGCCGTTTACAAGATGAAATGTTCTCCATACAGAGTGCATCTTCCCCTCTGCTTTTGTTTGTATTGTTGATCTCCAAAATCTGGGTTTCATCTTCGTCCTGGTCTGCTGAACTTTGGCACTGTGTCTCCTCGACTTGACGTAAATCATCAATTGGTTTCTTCAGGTTCTTTTGCGCCTGATCATTTTTCTGGGTTTGATGCCAGTCCAGGGATTGTGATTGTGAGCATTGCACTAAAACTTGTGGCTGAGTCTTCGTGTGTTTCTCTACAGGATCGTTGAATATACTTATATATTTTTCAGAGGAACCATGAGAAGGGGTAGAACATGTTGACAGAGAAGACATGGTAGAAGATTTCCTGCTTTTCTTACCCCTTTTCTTAGACAAAGACTTTTCTTTACTCGATAAGCTGCTCTCATTATGTATATCCGTACTGTCTTGAAGCTCAATCAGGCCTTCTGCAACGTTTCTAGTTTGGCAGGATTGCCCCTGCTCCTCTTGACATTTTTTGTTCTTCTTAGCGCACTTTTTTGGCTCCTGCCTCATTTTTTGTTTGGGGTACAGTTGCCATGCTTGTCGGCCTCTGTTACGTGCGCCAAAAATAAAGCAATCCAGATTCTAAAACAAAATCAGACACAGGTTCAATAAAAACGATGTCTGTTGTTTGATGGATACAGACCAGACTAAAGAACAATAAGAAAAGATAAAAAACAGACTTAAGTACAAGTGGGAACCTTCCAGCCTGGAAGTCACAGAAAAAAGCCACCACAACACAGTGTAACTTTGAATACAGTACCTCTGTCTCTCAAGGAAACTCTCAAGGTCTCTCAAAGAAACCATGAAATCTTACTAACCTGCACATTTTTTCCACTAATCTGCTTCAAATAGATTTGTTTTAACTTTCAGCCTAGAAACTGTATGCATCCCCGAAAAAATAATAAAGTTTACTGCTGTAAAATATATACTTGTATAATGTAAGACAGTCCAAGGGGCCATAAAAAGATTTGATTTCACGTTCCTGTAAACAAACGCACAATTATTGAGAAAGGGGGAGGCGCCTGAAGAGGTGTCAGTTGATATTGCAGTTATCAATCAATCCAAATTCATATATCTTATTTATCACATACATATAAATATTGATACGGTGAAATGTTTGTATTCAGCATATCCCAGCTTATGAATTTGAAGGCTGGGGTCAGAGCACAGGGTCAGCCAGAATGTGTGGCGCCCCTGGAGTAACTGAGGTTAGACAGGCTTGAACCCCGACCCTCTGACCACTGTCCCAGAGCCTTACCATTGAGTCATCACCACCGTATTTGAATGTTTATTTTTTTATTTTATTTTAAAGGCTAATTTGAAATTTTTCTGATTATTTTGCCATTTATTGTATAGTAAAAACCAACAAACACCCTTGAAAATTCAATTCAATTTTACTTATAAAGCGCTTTTAACAATACACATTGTCCCAAAGCAGCTTTACAGAAAATACACATTAAGGAATAGAATATGTGAATGATAGAAAAATAGATAGATAGAAAAATGTGAATACACACCACTTTTCGAACGTCCTCGTCGTCTTTATTGCTTTCCTCCGTATGGTTTTGCTCCCATCTGTAAAGGAAATTGGGAAAAAAAATGGTACATAAAGGACTAATACAGTGGAAACTCTCATAACGAGCACCTCTCATAAGTAATTCACATAATGAGGAAAAAAAATTATGAAAAAATTGCTCCCTTAACGATCGGCATTTTGCATAACGTGTGGGGACACTCGTTTATATCTACCGTATATGCCGGTGTATAAGTCGACCCCCCCATTTTTCATTCGCAAACTTGGGTTTTCTGCTATACTCGCA
>JAOUQX010084786.1:0-11671 GCA_028566295.1 Liobagrus marginatus
AAGATCCTGTTTCTCACTCAGTCCTTCCTTAGTTAAGTGTTTAGTGTTCCCCCCACAAGGCGGTGGCATAGTCCCCTACGCCACAAAACCATAACTTGAGAAAAAAAACCTTACATATTTTTTATATAAAATATATATAATATATTTAAGTTTTTGTTACATGTACATTAGCTACTATGATTAAGCTGCATTAAACTGCTGTAATGCAGTTGTATTTGAAGCTATGCTGGCACTATATATAGTGGCAGCATAGATTGCATTAGAGTCTACCCTACTTTAAAGTCACTGTGGAATAAAACACTTTATGTACATGAATATTTGCACAGTAGTAACTGTAGCAATAAATGTGACTGGTTTTCTGTATAGGAATTCTCATTAAGGATCATTTTCTATGTGCAAGCATTTGATTTGAAGAGCATCTGGCTATGTTGCAAGTGAAACAATTCACATTTCATTCGTTCGGATAGAAGCCAAGTTGTCATGGATGTCTTATAGTTGCTTAGCAACTTCTGCTTCTCCAGAAACACTCAAAGGTACAGTATATGATTCTGCACCCTGTTGTGTACCATGAACACTGTAACAAAAATAACAGGCACTATACACTTATTCCTTTTTCAATAATCCATTCATAAGATTAGTTGCTTCAACATTAAACTATCAAAACGGAGAGCTGATCAATAACAGCATATTACTCCAACATATCGCATTATATAATGCTATACAAAATAGTATAGTGCCCTTTACTTATTCCACAGCACACTTTACAAGTCAAAAACAGCAAGGTAAAAAAAAAATTTCCCACATGAACACAGTAGAATATTGTTGCAGGTTTAATGATGGCATTCTTGAGGTTTCTTGGCATTAAAGGTATTCTGAAAGGTAATGGCACCATGGTTAGCTGTAAACACTTTTTAGGTGGGTTTTAGCCCCTCTGTCTGTAATCTCAGACCTTGTAAAACAATCAACTGTCGAAATTTATTGGAAGCATCATTCATTCAGTCATTCATTCATTATCTAGCGTTTATCCTGTTCACGGTCGTGGGGGCGCTGGAGTCTATCCCAGCTAACTTAGGGCATGAGGTGGGGTACACCCTGTACAATTGGCAGTAAATCGCAGGACTAACACTTAGAGACAACCATTCACACACATAGGAGTGAATGTACTCCTATGGACAATTTAGAGTAGCCAATTCACCTATGCCCAATCGCATGTGTTTGGAGGTGGGAGGAAACCGGAGTACCCAGGGAAAACCCACTCAAGCATGGGGAAAACATGCAAACTCCACACAGAAAAAAATCTGAGACATGCAAAACTTTTTTTAGTGTTTATTCTCGTTGCTATTTTCTTATAGGAAGTGAGAGACTATACCATTTCATGAAACATCTCACGACGCATAAAATATATTTTCTTATTTTTTTTATGTTTACATTTTTATTCTCAAATTAGCAACCCATAGTTCAGAGTCCAACACATGACAAGACATGACTAGACAGGAAATAATAAGTTGAGAACGAATTCTCCATACTAAAGTAATCAGTTTTTTTTTTGACAGTCACAAAATGATTTTTCTTAAATACAAAGTCTATATTTGCATTTAACTAGCTAACCATAATACTGGTTTATGATTTTACTGGTTTTACAATTATACATTTTAAAGGCACGCTTGCATAAAAAAAAAGGGCTAAGACCCCTTTAAAGATGGGATCTAAGAAATGCATGGCACATTTCACCTTATGAACAAATTTGATATTGATATCACAATATATGCACATTTCAATGTACTGAACTTTATACCACTGTAACACTCGCTCGACTCGAGGGAGGAGACCCGGTTCAGTATTGAAGACCCAGGCGCAGGCTGCAGTGAACAATTCTCTTTATTGTGAAAGTGATACACAACCAGGACATCCACGTTACTTTAGTGACGAACTACACTGAGCTAGTCTCAGCGTGTCCCTTTTATAATGCTCCCGTGATTAACGCTTAACACCGTGCAGGTGCGCTTGGTTTAAACTACGGCCTAGTTAGCCTTGAGGCGTGGCACTCAGTATGTGCAAACAGTGGCACGTGAAACAAACATGAAGCACTGCACAACACACCCTCTGTCCTTCGTGCATGCTACAACCACTATTTTTAGTTAAAGTAGTTAAAGACCTGTTTTGGTAGCAATATTCAATGGTATGTCAAAATATTGTCAAAAATTATGCCAACAATTTGTATGAACAGTTTATATGATGTGGAGTTATGATTTGTTTGTATTCAAAGATAAAAGTTCTGATTTAGCTTTTAGTTCATGACTTAGTTCAAACTTCATTTTCAACTAGGAGTTATGATTTAATAAGGGATCTGAATAATATAAAGCCAGAGTCCAACCTAGGAAAGTCAAAATAATCGGCTAAACTTCTTACGCAAGCTTCTTAACCCTCTTGCCCTAACCGTAACAATAGTCTTTATTACAAATGAGATAAATGGAATTTATTTCACTCGTACAACCATGTTGCGTAGGCAGGAGTGTGTGCTGCAACTCATTTCTCCTGTGTAGAGCTGCATTGTGCAGAGCAGTTGCTATGGCCACGACACAGATTCTCTTGGGCTCCCGTCAGTGGAGAAAAGACCATGATGAAGAGGAGGGCCAACAATGTGAAAAAAAAAAAATGTCTGATTTCAGGCAAGAGAAAGTGAACGAGTGGGTGGATGTTTACTCACTCTTGCACTTACTCACAGATTTATTTCTCTGCCCACGTTTGGCATCCAGGGCTATCTAATAGTATGAGTGTAACTGCAGTCAGCTAAGTTTACTGCAATCAGCTAATAGAATAGAAGGCTTTATGTTTCACATATACAGTACTACACAGTGAATTTTGTTTCTTCGCATACACCATTTTAGGAAGTTGGGGTTAAAGCATTCATTAAAATATAACGTACTTGTGGCCATTATTGTATATAAATGTACCCTTGACACTTATATATGCATTACAATAATACACAAATTGAATAAGAATTTTTTTTTAACCCAGTCTTTATATCCAAGGCATTTTAATGTACCTTCGACTTGCAATGCAACCATTCACACCCAACTACAAAATATGTAAATAAGGCTCAAGGTGTGGTAAAGTTTATAAGCTACATTCGAAATAATGGACAAATGGACCTAGTAACTTGCAAAGCCCTTCCCTCTTTACCAAACTTTTTTGTTTCTCTTTCTCTCTACCCACACCCTGTATTACGTGATAGCGGCCTATATCTTATTGCGTTCTAAGAGAGAAGACGTATAGAAGAATAGACAGTATTATGGTGTGCAACAATGTGCATGCTGTAGACTATACTCCCTCAAGACCACTTTGTTATTTGTTTACTGCGTCTGTGGAATTAACCCGCTCTCAGCCTCACCATAAACTCCATAAACTGGCTTTAATTCTCCACTGCTTTCAGTGTAGCACAGTATTTTGCCTTTTTATTTTAAACATCCCTTCAGTTGCTACAGTACAATACTTTAGTGCTATGGTTTTCTGTACAGTAACAAAGTATGGCCATATTACATAAGTCCTTGAATAAAGCACCCATCCAGTCATCTCCATGGAAACGCAGGCACTCAGATGAATACCATGACACACAGACAAAAGCTGGAAAGTGCAATCAATGGTGGATTGTGGTTATGTAACTGGGACAGATTGGCACTCAGATCTCCAAAGCCTTTTCACTAGGCATGTAAATCCTGTGGTTTTTTGGCTTGCTCCAATCGGACCATTTATTTCAGCAAAAGCAGTAGAATAGTAGGCATAAGAGGTTATCTAATGTGATTGTAGAAGGTCTAAGATTTTAGTTCAAACGGTAATTAAACTGCTAAAGATATCCACAGAGTAGGTTTGGCCATGCTCTTACATTGTATTGTTAAAAGTGTGGATGTAATAATTGATTTCAAGGCTACACTAGAAAAGACACCTAACCGTCACATGCCTATTCAAGATCTCAGTCTTTAGTCTCACTGGTACTGTTGCTCACTGTTACTCTAATAACCTCCACACTTCTGAAAATGATTTCACTAGATTTTGGAGCAGGACTGTGTATGTAGTGTATGTAAGTTCAGGTGCTATCGCCAGGTGAGGAGGTCTGCGGTGGTGTCAGAGTTTTAGTGTTCACTGAAGGTGTTCAGTGGGGTTGAGGTCAGGGCTCGGTGTAGAACATGTAGACCATGCCATGTAGACCATGTCTTCATGGAGCATACATATATGCTCCATGAAGATATGCATGTACACACGCACAAATAGCCTTGCTTGTACCTGGTGAAAAAAGTGCACTTCTTTAATGTAACCTTACTTAAAATGCCCAATTTTCGCAAACCTATTTTTGTTCTTGTAGTACACTGAAATCCAGCTTTCATACAGTAATGGGTTCAAATGTTTCACAAAGTAGTAAATACGGTAGCTCACAGAAGTGAGTACATCCCTCGCATTTTTGTAAATATTTTATTATATCTTTTCATGCGACAACACTGAAGCAACACTGACACTTTGCTACAATGTAAAGTAGTGAGTGTACAGCTTGTAAATTTGCTGTCCCCTCAAAATAACTCAACACACAGCCATTAATATCTAAACTGCTGGTACCAAAAGTGAGTGCACACCTAAGTGCCAATATTTTGTGTGGCCAGAATTATTTTCCAGGACTGCAGGGTAAGCAAGAACGTGCGGCAGCCCTGGAGCAACTGAGGTTAAGGACCCAATGATGGTAGCTTTCCATAAATGTTGTAATTTCCCCTGACATTTTAGAAATGGTCTACAGTTTAGGACTTGACTGTCTAGACTGGGGTCCATTACGCAGTTAAAGTCACTGCCTAAGATCAAACACCGAGAATTAAAACTGGGTAGAGCTGCAATCAGATCAGTTACAAATGTCTTGTCGTCCCAATTGGGGCCATATTCATTCACCAGCACTACCTGGGTTAAAAACAGTTTCCCTGCACTATGATATAACGACCCTGGGGGTCAGCTATGACTTCAGAAGCTGAGAACTGAATGTTTTTCATTATTATAGCAGCTTTACCACCAACCTTGGAGTGATATATGTGCCCGACCCATGGCCTTCGCAACCTAAAGTTATCTGAATTTAGCAGGTGTGTCTCTTGAAGAAAGATTATAGCTGATCTCAATTGTAGCTGGTGCTTAAAATGATAGAACATTTTTTACCTCTTAACTGGCCCATTGAAACCTCTAACGTTCCATGACACAAACCTAATGGGCGATGACCCCGGCCCTCCATCATCACCTAACATAGACATAGCGGAAGGCGGACGCTGCACCTGTGACTGAAACAGAGGAGGTTAAATATCCACCAAAGAGAAGAAAGGAAAGCATGTACAATAAGAAGTAAAATAAAACGAAGCAACACACCAAGATAGAGCGAGAGGAGGAGAAGAGAAAAAAACAACAACTACAAGGCAGTAAACCAACCCACGAACATTACAACAAGCCCCCTTAGCTTACCTCCACAACTGAGATAAGCCGCCGGACTCCTCTAACCTTGACGCACTCCCAGAGATTCATTCATTACCCACTCTACTGTTGAGCCCCGACAGAACAACACTCATATAACACCACAGTTCGAATCACTAAGCTTTTCAATGGCAATGGTTGGTAAACAGCACTTACTAGTGCACACTAGCTGT
Organism: Liobagrus marginatus; assembly: GCA_028566295.1. Classification (NCBI taxonomy): domain Eukaryota; kingdom Metazoa; phylum Chordata; class Actinopteri; order Siluriformes; family Amblycipitidae; genus Liobagrus; species Liobagrus marginatus. The sequence continues at coordinate 5,667 of JAOUQX010084786.1, forward strand.
CCCATCCGTCGTTCAATCAAGGCCTCAGCCTCGAGAGCCGACTCGAAGATGAAAGTCTCTCCGTCATATGTGCAGCTTAGACAGGCAGGGTAGAAAAGTCTGAACCGAATCCCTTTCTGGTAGAGCTTCGATTTGACATTCTTAAAGGCTGCACGTTTTTTAGAGAGAGCCGCACTCAGATTGGGATAGTCTAAGCTGTTTTCCCTGGTCCTGCAGTTGATGTTGTCTGGGCCCTTTCCTTCTAGTGGTAGCAATGAAAACTGACAATAATGGGTCACGGAGCCTTACAGTCACCCGGTGTAGCAACCGATACGCGGTGCGCTCTTTCCAGTTCAGGCGGCTTCTCAAACACCTGCTCACCTGTAACCCTTTTCAGCAACTCTGAAGCAAACTTTACCATGTCTGTCTCAATTTCACTGCCTTCTGGAACATCAATGATTCGAAGGTCTGCCCTCCGCAAGCGATTCCACAGCTCATCCACACGGTCTAACAGTACTTGGTTAGATGCTTTGAAAACAGCTATGTCAGCCTCTGCTTTAGCAAGAGCCTTGAAATTTCCCTCTGCCGTTGTTTTCACTGAAACAAGCCATTTCCCGAGCGTGTGAACAGTCTCTTGAAACAATTTTAAAGATAGCTCGATAGGCACTAGGGGGGACTTTATCAGCTCGTTCATATCATCCTTGAGATATCCGCGCTGTTTCTCCAACAGCGTCGTCAGCATACTCAGAGACACCTATTCGTTAGCTTCCTCAGCAGCTGTCGCCATCTTAGCTAGCTTGTTACTTAAAGAACTTTTCTTTGGTTCTTGATCATATTTTGATTTAGGATTAGGCATTTCGCCGCAATCTCTGCAGGATATGTGCAACCGACGATTGTGATATGTACCTGATGTCTAATGAGTGGCAATTATTGCTTTTCAAGGTAAACCCGTCGGGAGACTCACACACACGCCCGCCACCTACATCCAACAATCCGGAAGTCCCGTTTTTAATCATTTTAACTTATAATTCTCCGACTGCTGAAAACGTACAACCAACAGCATGTCTCATCATCTCTCCTTTGGGCATTCCCTAATTCAGGTTTTGCATTGTCCTTCTGAAATACACAAGGCCTTTCCTGAAATAGAGGACGTCTAGACATGAGCATATGTTGCTCTAAAACCTTTTACACCTGTCAGCATTCATAGTGCCTTCCAAAACATGCAAGCTGCTCATATCGTTTGCACTTATGAAACCCCATACCATCAGAGATGCTGGCTTTTGAACTGAACACTGATAACATGCTGGAAGGTCTCGCTCCTCTTTAGTCTCCATCCTCTTTAGTCGCCCTCCTCTTTAGGACACGGCATCCATGATTTCCAACAAGAATGTGATATTTGGCATTTGTTGCCCCGTCCCAATTATTTTGAGACCTGTAGTAATCATCAAAAATGAAATTTACATTTACAGCATTTGGCAGACGCTCTTATCCAGAGCAACTTATATCCGAGCAGTTAAGGGTTAAGGGCCTTGCTCAGGGGCCCAGCAGTGGTAAATCGGCTGTGCTGGGAATCAAACCCCAGTCTTCGGATCAGCAGTCTGAAATAAGGTCTGAAATGAGCTCATTTAGTGCATAAAAGTGGGAAAAAAAATTCTGTTTAAAATTTTTTTTTATGTTATCTATGCTCTATGGTGAATAAAATATTGGTTCATGTGATTTGAAAGTCTTTCACTTTTTATTTTATTCAAATTTTTAAAAAATCACAACTTTTACAGAATTTGGGTTGAGAAACTAATAAGCTTTAAGAACGAATTCTCCATAAAGTAGTTTTTAATTCAGCATTGATCGGTCACGCTTTGCAAACTGAAGCAATCAAGGTTTTATTACAGTCATAAAATGATACATATCTTGAAAACAAAGTTGCATTTAGTTAGGTAACAGTAATACTGGTTGATGATAATAATGAGATGGTGACTAAAAAGATGATGTTTACATTTATACATTTCAAAGGCATGCTAGCTTTTTGATACAGTAGACGGATATTTGAGGAAATATGTGAGGATCACTACAGGAACGGCCTAGGCATGACCGACTGTGGAAAGCACCAATAACACTAGGTCTGCTGCACCTGGCAGAACAATCGCTTAGCGATCAGGGAGTCCCTCCTCCCTATAAACTGCAGCCACCTGCTGCCTTGTCATTTTCCGCATATCTCTTCCCCGCCTGGAGTTGGCAAGGAGGGCAAACTTGTGCGATACCTCACTTCAAGTTATCAGAGAACTGGGGTTACATCAGTAACCTAAAGTTCTCTTTCAAACATTTGTTCGGTATCTCACTATGAGATATTTACCACTCCCTTATTGAATATATGGTGACGACACAGACCCCAGTGCCCACGATTTACCTTAAACCCCACCCCCGTCAGGAGGTTTAATTCCCAGTGTAACCCACCATAATCCATTCCTACTCTGTACATAAATTATCTGTATGGCTACCCACCTCCAGGACCGATTGTGCCAAAAAATTCACAGTCACGTCCAGACAATAAAATCTCCTGAATGTGAGTGGTGACGACCAGCTCGCCGCCGAACAGATGTCCTAGACAGAAACACCTCTAAACAGAGCCCACGACGTAGCAATGCCTCTAGTTGAGTGGGCCCGTAGTTTTACTGGTGCTTCCATATTCGAACTCTCATAACATAATCCAATAGCCTCCACCACCCAGTGTGAGAGGCACTGACGAGACATTGGCTGCCCGATGTGCGCTTCCATTCACGACACGAAGAGCTGATTGCTCTTGGGCAGCTCCTGGGTTCTCTGCATGTTCACACGCAGAGATCGTACTGGACGCAAACAATGCTTTCGCTGTTCCTCCTCGCTTGTGAACGTTTGCATGAGTGCAGCCCCCCTTGGCTATTTATATACGCTATCACCATCATACTTACATACATACATCAGGAACTGCACAAAGTGTTCCAGGGCTAGTCTCACAGACAGCAGCCCTAGGAAGTTTGTGTTATTTTCTTAGAGCCAGAGGCCAGACTCCTCTCACCACTCTGCCCTTGCACACGGCTCCCCAGTCTGTGAGGGATCGTCCGTCGTCACCACTTTCCTCGAGGTGGCCATCCCCAGTGGGCAGCCCGTTCTGAGGAACGATGGTGTTCTCCAGTGCCGGAAGGCGCTCATGCATCCCAGCGAGACGAGCACTTTGCGGTCGAGCCGACATCCGGTTTAGATGCCTTGCGCAGCGGCCTACTTTTGAAACTCCCTGATATGTAATAGGCCTAGGGGCATGTCTGGCAGCGTCAAGGCCATTGGCCCCAGCAATCGGAGACATAATCTGTTGGAAACCGCTCTCTGAAAAACGGAGATGCAGCTTCGAAATGTCTCGGTGCGCTCTTCTGGTAGGAACGCTCGAAACGTAACCGAATCTATCCTGAGCCCCAGGTAGATTATCTCCCTTGCTGGGGTGAGACAGCTCTTTGTCTGGTTTATACTGAACAGCAGTTCTGTTAGGTGAGACACTAGAGATTCCGCATCGATCTCCGCTTTGGGACAGTGGCGGCGCACAGACCAGCAGATCGTCCAGGTAAGCTAAGACTCTGATCCCCTCATTGCTCAGAGGTGTCAGAGCTCCCTCTACACATTTGGTGAAGTTCTTCGTGGTGAGAGATAATCCCAAGGAAACTTTCACATATTCGTAATGCTGTGTTCCAATATGCGAATCTCAGATATGTCCTGTGTATCAATATATTTCTGTGAAAATACGCATCTTGGAGATCCACTGATGTGAACCAGTCTTCTTGACGAATATTCTGAAACAATGTTATGAGTGAAAAGCATATTGAACTTGTATTTTCTCAGATATTTGTTCAGAGCACGTAAATCTAGAATCAAGCAGAGACCTTCCCCTTTCTTGGGAATCCCAAAATACGTGATAATAAATAAAATATAAATACATTTTTTTCCCATCGCGATCATACCCCATTTTTCAACAAGGAGGAAATTTCTTCTAATACGTGCGCTGATTCCCGCTAATGTTACTACTCCGTTGAAAGGCTTTGGAGGCTTTACCGCGAATTGGAGTCACCCAGGGATGGACTGCGAATGCACGCCATTCTCCACTTGGGCAGCGAGTCAGCCTCTCCCGTTTTTGCTCACTAGCGGTGTAAGTACACTTTCTAGAGGTGAAAACAGGGAATTTTTCTCCCGTCACATAATTATAATTGTCTTTTTGTGTATTTTTTCTTTTCCCTGTGGGGCTTTACCCCTAATCAACAACAATAATAATAATAATAATATTATTATTAATAATAATAATTCTAGCTTGTATATAGTGGTTTGAATGTTTAATATTTGTGTTGTAGACTTGAGCGCAGCTACACAAACTTTTCTTGAGCCCCCAGTAATACTTGTGATGCTTCTGCTCATTCTTCCAGCCTGATCCGTCCTGATGCCTTATTTCTGGAAGGAGTCTTGTGTCCATTGCTACTGAAGATGACCCCACACGTACAACCTGAACATTGATGTGAGTTCTGTTGAAGGTATAATGTAGAGGCTATGGTGTTGCTGTTACTATGGTTAGTTTCCAAGGTCATCATTGTGACATATCTGATGTCTTTGGCTGGAAGGAATTAAATGTAAAACTATATTGAGTTCTAAATTAATAGAATAAAGTTCTTCAAAATGTCCTGGTTGCACAATTCCACTTGACAATTGTATAAAGTACATTTTTAGCACACGTTTTGGTGTCACCCATATGAAGATGGGTTCGTTTTTGAGTCTGGTTTTTCTCAAGGTTTCTTTTTTATATAGTCTCAAGGAGTTTCTTTGCACCACTGCAAACCCATTACTATTTTAATTTTAAAAATTTTGCTGGAATTTGTATAGTCCTATAGAACTGAAAATAAAAGAAACTTTGTGTTTTGGGTTTGTGTGGATTCAGCTTTAATGTCTTCACACTACAGCAATTGCTGTGTAGAAAATTGTTTGTTATGCTTGTTTTAAATAAATATACGTTGGTACAAATTGTTAGACATGAAATTTTAAAAAAATGCTTTCGTTATAGATTTATTTGTGATGATTTTGATGATGTAGTAACTGATCTTTGGTAGTGGGAAGAGCAATAATGGTTTTACTGCATGAGACATGGTAGTCTACAATGTCAGAATCGGGTAGAGAAGCCAGACAGCTCCATCTTCTGGATGGCCTTCTCATTTTTAAAAACAGCCCGAGTGATGCGGCTGCTGGGACTTCCCTCTTTACTCAGCCATATCTTCCTGTGGAGAAGAACAAAAAGAGGCTTTACATAAAATGCTGCACTTTTCTAACCCTTTTTAGCAGTACACTAACATAAAAAATATCTTATCATTCTGTTTTGAATCCGTTTAAGATATATTTTATTATATCAGACTGCCACACGAGTCAGAACTGTGTTAGTATTCCGTGTCAGATGTTGTTTTACCTGTGTTGGGATAACAGAATTTTAGTATTTTCAGAAATGGGTTTAATATCACCACTGTATTCCTGCAGATGTTTGGAAGATATCAAGCTAAACTGAAACATTGGTATAAAACAGTATGTGTTTTACTCACATATGTTTGAATATAGAAGAGGTTAAAGGGAATTGCTGAGCAGGTTACATGCCATTTTCTTTATGATTGTAAGAATATATCATTATTGTATACATTTTAGATGAAAGGATGCTCACTTCAGATAAAATATCGCTGACCCTAGACCAGATCGGCAGTAATGCTCAAATTATTATAATGGCAAATAAATTAAACACTGAAGATACAGGTTGCAGAACTCACAACTATATTTTCCTCCACTTCAACATGGCACCCAGGTGCCAAATAAAACATTACAGTATACAAACTTGCCTTCATTTTTTTTTTTAAGTCTGTGTAAATGCCTTTAAATTGATTCATTTAAATTTAATTTAAACCATGTTAAAATCCGGTCCGTGGTCATTTCCCGATCCCTTGCCCACTCCCCCCCCCCCACCCACTTCCTTCCACTCTATC
>JAOUQX010084842.1:0-11661 GCA_028566295.1 Liobagrus marginatus
GTTTGTGTGTGTGTGTGTGTGTGTGTGTGTGTGTGTGTGTGTGTGTGTGTGTGTGTGTGTGTGTATGTGTGTGTGTGCCTGATTGTGTGTAGAGTTATGAAATGGCACAAAAGAGGTTCCTATGAGCGTAACCAGTTTCATTTCCACTAACCGGTACAGGCACTGCAGATGAAACAAGTGTGCCAGCAAAGGCAATCAAACTGAAACCAAGAAAAGACAACACCACGCCATACACAGTTTTTCCCCATGAGACACAGTGAATTTAAACAACAGCCACGACAGACCCTTGTTTCACTGCTCAATCCTGCTTGCCATTAACTACTTTTTGTAGTTTTATTACGATCCTCATTCCTCGTGTCCTAATGTCATCTTATAAATCGTTATTTTATTTGTAAAGTATAGTCTTTGTTTTTTTTAACAACGATCACTTAGTAACAGAAAGAAAAGAAAACAGAAAGTGTCTTCGATTTTTTAACGAGCAAACAAGAGACAGCAGAGAAAACGAATACAACTTCTTTGTCTCCTGAGAGCAACTAGTCCCAAGGAACAATACGGAATATTGTACTGCTCAATCTTGATATCATACACTGCTGTATCCAACAATTCATTTACGCTATTTGGTAGACGCGCTTATCCAGCGCTACTATACATATTTATCTCAGCTGAGCAATTGATGCGTGAGGGCCATGATCAAGGGCCCAGCCGTAGCAGCATGGTGGTCCTGGGAACTGAACTCACAAGCTTCTGATCAGCAGTCACCTTACCTACAGAGCTACTACATACCCTTTGTGACAAGTCACAGTGAACAAAACAATCTTTTCGTTTACATTTACACAATTTGTCCGACGCTCCTATCCAGAGCGACTTACATCCGAGCAGTTGCTCAGGGGCCCCAGCAGTGGTAGCTTGGCAGTGCTGGGAATCAAACCCCCCTTTTCGGATCAGCAGTCCAACGCCTTAACCACTGAGCTACCACTTCCCTATTCTTTGTAAGATACATGAGGTGTGTGGGTGTTTGCGTCCAAAGAAACAGGGGATTTTGGACAAAAGGCTTTGATTAGCAGCGCAAGTGAAATATTTCATTCACATGATTCATATGCTACAGCTACACCAGCACTTTGTTTGCAAACAAGATGATGAAAGGCTTTTGTCCAAACTGCGCTATTTCTCTGGAAACACATTGACTTTTCTTGCATCATCGACGATTGTTATTGAAGCACCCTGCATTTGCTCATCTTTTACCAGAACAGCAAAATAAAAAGAAACACAGAAATAACTTGAATTAAAACTTCTATCTGTAGAGAACGTTAACGGCTAAGACTATAGCGGACTGTATGAAAGGGGAAAGAACTGGCACACTTTGTTAATTGTTCACACAGAAACACCAGAAGCAACACATTCCAGATTTGACTAAAACAAAAAAAAGCAAGCAGATTGTGAACAAGTTTTTTCCCTCACTTCTAAGAGCACCGGAGTGTTTGGGGTTAAAGCCGACTAAGCTGTAAAATGTCACAGACGGCACCCACATCCTTTTCCACATTATCACTTCAGAAATACTAAACCAGCATACTAAACACTGTGCTGTAGCAGCCTCGACTCAGGCTGCTGATTAGCACTGTAGCATATCCATCAATGCCGACGTTCAGACGGCCAACACACTAGTTCAAGTTCAAATTCAAAGTTTATTGGTCACATGTACATTATACGTGGTACAACATACAGTGAAATGCTTTAGCGACTACCTGAACGTTTGCTATGGGGGGTGAGGGAGAGAGGAGATTGTGAGGCCCCCCCTGGGTTGGGGGTTGGTTGCAGATAAATATTATAAATACTATTGCCAGTGTACAGTAATTACAGATTACAAATGTACATCTATATGCAATATGCAATATGTATATGACAATATGTATATATATAGTAAATATAGTAATAGCAGTAGTAATTGTATAGATACTATTTATAGTAATGTACAATACAATATTGTGCAATTGTGCATGTGTGTGTGCAAAAGAGAGTCTCAGGAGATGAAGGGAAAGGGAAAGGATTGGAAGCGAGAAAAAAACCCAAGCGAGCAGAGCAAAATCAAAAGTGGAGTCCTGATGTGTGTGTTTGTATTATGCGATGTAGCTTTGATTGAGGGCACGGACAGTCCGCGTAAAGAAACTCCTAATCTATAGTTACCACTTTCTATCGACTGCATGGGAAAGAAATCCAAACATATATTACGATCATCTTTTTTAATAGTAAAAAAAGCGTAAAGGACGTTTGCGCACCACATTTTATTACAATTTTATTCGAAAATGCTCCCAGCATATAGCTACACACTTAAGACGAAAAGCATACAACACACTACCAGTCCTTGTGGCACGATATAATAGAATATCAACTGGAATGCATCTTTTACCTAGATATGTGCACGTAGCGTTGATTTAAATCTTTAGTGTAAACGGAAATGATGTACCTTAATCATTTTGAAGGTACAACACATATTTGCAGGTGATAAATCCATAATAAACAAACAAAAGCGTTTGTTTCCAGTGACAAAAGAAGGTACAATTTAATATTGTTGGTTTCTGAGAGTACAGGCAAGTTTAACTTGCCAGAATATATTTTCTGCATGAAACTCCAGGTTGCATATTAGCATCGTCTTACAGATTATTAACATATTTAGAGAAGCATACGATCATGTTTGCTTAAGTGACGTGCGCATGCGCACAAACCTTTCGCTGGGTAGGACAATTTGCCACGGCAGCGCTTGATGACTTGAACAAAAAAACGAAGAAATAAAAAGAGATAGATCATATTTCATCGCGACATCGGCAAAAATCGTCCCTTTTGGGGACCTTTCATCTTATTTTATTTTGATCTTTAGGGGGTAAAGAACCAGGCTAAAAATATTGCTACCTGTAGAGACAAACTGTAATCTGCCCTGCCTTCCGTCTGCTGCGTGCTGAATTTCCGATTCGATTTTGTTATTTGCAGATTTCCCTGTATTGCATTTAAACCATACCAATTAATTAAAAAGTTCCCGAAGCGCTTATTAAACACAATCGCAGTTCATTGTATTTGTCAAACAATTAGAAATATCGCCACATGATCTGTATGTAGATGTACGATTTACATACAGTATAGTAGTCAATTAAATTAAAATAAAACCAAAACGATAAAGTTGAAATACATTTAAGCGTTAAAAGTATCAAAAGATTTTTAAAACTTTAAAGCAAATGTGTTTGTCTCACCTTTTGCAGATGCATTCGGGATTTGTAATCCAAATACAGTAGTCTAAAACCAGCCGCGCATCTTTTCTTCAACTCAAACTCCGCTCTGTTCCGGCGTTAACACTCTGCCCCGGGCTCGAGCCGCACTTGGTCCCGGTCACGTGACCAGCCGTTGGTTGATGTTTAAATGGCGTCCCAATTAACCACCTACTCCCTACACATGAACACTACATAGGAAGTATTATAGTAGCCTGAAATTTAAACGTTGAGCCAACTGTAACTTGGGCGGCTTCTAAAGATATATCTGGGGCTTGGGAATCATTTAACAGAGAGTAACGGAATTGTAACTTAAATTTATACATAATAATTATTTAAGTAAATACATATTAAAATTGAATATTTAATAGTTTATGTTAATTTGGAAGTTTGGAAACACTGTGCCCAATGATATACAATCAGGAAGTTCTATGTGTTTTGCGACATAAATGCATTGTTGATGGGTATTGTAGTCCAATTTACACCGTGTGTTCGTCGCAGTATAGGGCGAGCCGGATCCATAAAAACTACAGTTTGCCGTGTTGCAGATACCCGGTGCCTAGTTGCATCAGATAATAAAGGTATAAAAACCGGTCCAACTGAAACGTTTTAGTTTCCTGTTTTAGAGATTTTAGTTGTTAGTCCTCTTTAGGCGAAATAACAGAAGCCGAGAACAGGTTGAAATGAAGCTGTTTGTGACTGAAGGCAATCCACAGTGTGTGAAAGTGTTAGCGGCGCTCGAGCACACCGGAGTGAAATGTGACGTGCAGCTGCTCAACCATGAGGGTAAGAAAGTCTGTTCATGTTACTTTCTATGAAACTAACTAAAAACACCGGCGCATATTAAAAGCCACATTTCCTAGGGCACTTTTTGTAAAACAACTAAATAAACAAAGAAATAATATCAGAAGAATAGTTGCAGGACTTCCTGTGGAAATCTGAACGCGAAAATGACGGTGTTCATTCTAAGCTGCGTCTGAGAGAGATATTCATCATTGCTTCTGTTTTTAACAAATAAACGTCCGATTAATTAACGAACAATTACAAAATAATCATTTAAAGTTATGTATTTTCGCTGCGTTGTAACATCCTTTGCTCAAAACAAGTGGAGAGGAGTTCCACTCTTCAAGCATCTTTAGAGTAGGGAGTTGAGTAGAGTCGCTTTTTGTTCTTAGAAAAGCCTCAGTTATAAACTCTACAAGCATATGAGATTCTAGGCATGATTGATTTGCACAGTTCCTGCATTTTCAGGTGAACTTTCTTGACCCAAATCTCGTGGTCTACAATTTTCATTGTTTTATATATGATTATTAGAGAGGCCACTGAAGAATGATTTTTTTAACAGTTCGATGTTCTAGGTCCTGGAAAGACTAAATCCAATAGATAATTATAGGAAAAAGCACCAGAATGCAGTCCGGCTGTAATGACTAATTTATGACAGAATCACTGCTAAGCTAGTCCGTAGGATGTGCATTCCAACCGACTAGCTGAGCATTAGTTTTGTAATAGCTTAGTCACAGAAAGTGCAGCTGAAGGTCACATCTTGACTTAAACAGAATTTCCTGTGACTAGGCTATTACAAAATCACTGCTCAGCTAGTCGGTAGGACAGCACATCCTATGGACAAGTTTAGTAGTGATTCTGTCATAAATCAGTCATTTTTATTTCTTTCTAACAGCTCTATGTTGTAGGTACAGTATATGATTTATTAAAACACACTTGTACACCCCCTCTGCCTCGAACTCAAAAGTACCACAATAGATCTAAAGAGACTAAATAAGAAACACACCCTGATATTGCTTTACATCTTGACTTAAGAGATCAAGATGCAAGGCAATATCAGTGTGTGCTTTTTGCTTTGGTTCCTATTGTGGTGCTTTTGAGTTTGAGGTCAAGGAGGGTGTACAGGTGCGTTTTAGTAATTACATACATAAGGGTGGCGGTGGCTCAATGGTATACGGCTCTGGGTCAGTGATCAGAAGGTCGGGGGTTCAAGCCCTGCACCAGGCAAGCCACCATCGTTGGGTCCTTGAGCAAAGCCCTTAACCTCACCTGCTCCAGGGGCGCCGTTTGTTCTGGCTGACCCTGCACTCTGACCCCAGCGTTCAAATTTGTATGCTGAGATATGTGGAATCAAAGAATTTCACTGTATGATGTGCATGTGACCAATAAACTTAACTTTAACTTTATACCTACAAAATGGAACTGCACTGTAGGTATATTTGATGAATTTCCCGTGAATGTTTACAGGTTTTACAGTATACTTTTTAAATTTATTGTTAAGGTAGTATCTGTCTGTGTGTGTTCTTCTAGAAAGCGTTGTGTCCTTCCTGAGTCAACCAGTCTTTCCTGTTGCACTGCTACCCAGTGACCAGGAACTTTTCAGTGCTAATGCCATCTGCCAGTGAGTATTTCCTTCTTAAAGTTTCATTTTTACCCTGTCTATGTGGAAATCCATCCTAAATGTCTGTATCTTCATAGATATCTGTTTGAGGTTGGTGGGAAAGAGATCACTGATGCCAGCAGGCAGTTATTGGAATGGGAGGCAACAGAATTGCAAGTCAGTGTCATCTATCCATGTATCTATCCATACCTACCTACCTCACCCCACCTCAGTTTCTCACCTGATTTATGAAGTCGCCACTGGGAGTGTACAATATATGAAGAGATTTGTTCCAAACCACTATAAATCCATTTTGATTCATTTGAGTAAATATCTGTTTCTTTACCAAGCAAGTGGCAAGCTGAAAACTACTCTTTTCTGTTTCAAACTTTCACATAGCATCGTTAGGTTTTAATAGCATTAAAATTCAACTCCAGATTAAAATAAAAATTGTTTTATTCCTCAAAATGCAATAAATCCATGGTACTTTTTTTTTAAATGCAATTGTAATCGCAATTGCAATTAATCCATTGAATCCATATAAAAATTATTTTTCATATTGAAACTGTTAAAAATGCACAAGGATAAGTTGATCCACATATGACAGCCTCTGAATTTGAATAATACTAATCTTTTATATACAGGCACTGGACTAAAAATACAATCAGTCATCGCTCCCAAAATGACTTCAACGGGTCATCTTGCTAATAATAATCTTTAAATTAAAGCACACCGGTGTTGTGGAGTCGAGTAAAACAATGAAAGTTTTCCTAAAGAGCCCCTGGGGCCAATGTGTCAGCGTGACAGGAGTTTGATGCTGTCGTATGAGAACAAGCAACAGCCGGCATTTTTCCTCCCCCCGAGTGCCTCATCTTAATCTCCTAAATCACATAAATGATTAGATTTTGATGACTTGCCCACCTTTCTTCCCCACCTCAGAAATCACCAGTCATAAATGGCGTCAAAATTATTCGTTTTTTTGTTTGTTCATTTCAAAGTACAAAATAGATCAGGCAAACTAGTATGCAGGGTGTATTTCAAAACACCTGAATTACTGTTTACAATGTGTGTAATGGTGCGCTGTGATTGGTTGAGTGGATTTATCGTGTTCTGCAGAAAAGGGAGACGTGTTTGACATTTGGGGGGGACGGAGGGAGAAAGCATGACCGACTAACACGGCGGAAATTGCATTTTGTGTAAAATTGAAAATTTACTTTTCAATACCGACCAGGTACGATAGTGATTAGAACATCACTTCATCAGTCAATAAACATCTTTTTTTTTTTTTTTTTTTTTTTTTTTTTTAAATCATCTCATTTTGGAACCAAGCTTTAACATATGCACTCGCAGTGATGACTTCTTAAATTGTGCAGGTTATTAGAATGCTCTGCTGTAACTTGTAAAAAAGCACTTGTGATGGCTTGTGCTCAATTCCCATAGGATTTCATAAAACACACAATCTGTGGTTTGAGATGAAAAATATGCCTAGTGTGAAAGCAGTCTAAGATAACTGCACAACAGGCTGAAATCCACCCAGGTGCTTGTTGTTATGCAGTTTCACTTTTCTTATGCGACAGCACCCACTAGGCACCGTTTTCTTTTTTTTATAAACCAGAATATGGTCAGTGCTTTTGTGGTACTGACAACACCATGATAATTACACAATAAGACCAAAACAGTGCAAAATACATTGTAATATATGTTACAACCGAAGTAACACGATGCATGCTTCTGTTCTTAATGAAGAGTACTTCTTGCAAGAGAGATTCTTTGTGACTGTAAATTGATGACTGAACAACTAATTTAACTCTGACTAAGTAGGCCTGCCATTAACCTGCATGTTGTGCAAAAACAACCTTAGACAACCTAAATTATACTGTATTTTATTGTCTGATGGTGAATTGTGTGTTGGTGTAGCCTGTGCTACTTCAGGCTCTCCATGTGGCCGTGCTGCAGGGGAAGAAAAGCGAGGCCAGTACACTGCTGAAAACCCCTCTGAGCTGGCTGGAGCAGTATCTAAGTGGAAAAACAACACAGTTCCTAACTGCCGTAAGTATTCCACCCCTAACTTAGCAGAGCTGCCCACATCATGGGTCTTGTAGACTACCCTTTCATCAGCACTGATCTTGACAGTATAACATTCTATTGTGTTAGCGCACGTGCATCTGTGTAAATTGCAAACCTTTATCTCCCTTACATTTATTTATCTTAGCAAACATTTAACTATATAGTACAGTGACTGGTGACATGCAGTGATCTTATTACTGTATGTAGGAATAATTTAGATGGCCAATTGCAGTCTACACAATGCAAGCTACTTTACCAGGTGGACATGTATGTTTCAGGAGACCGTTGAAGTAGCAGACGTCGTCGTGTGGGCAGCACTCTACTGTTTTCTTTCTGACTCTGCTTTTGAAGCTGGTGAGTGAAGCAACTGTAACTTATTAATGCGCTTGCTTCAGTCTGTGTGATATGCACCAAAGTAGTCATTTCTTTCTGTGTGACTTTTCATCTGTTTTCAGGTGAGCTGCATTCTGTTCGAGGCTGGTTCGAGCGTGTGTGTCAGCTCCCAGCTTGCACCAAAGCAGCACAGAAGATTCTACGTGGCAAGGAGTCCAATGCTTTGAGGAATTTTCTTCAAAAGCAGCCAGCTCCACACACGCAGCAAAAAGAAAACCTGCCCAGTGAGGTACGCAGTCTTCCTACATTTCGTACAGAAAAAAGGAAAATGTGGTTGAACTCGTTTAGAAAATGTACCACTGCTTGTTTTCTTCCAGAATGAAGACACAGAACATGTGATGACTGATGAGGAGATTGAGATGGCTGCTCAGGCTTGGAGTAAAGGACTGCTAGAGTCTTATGAGACCATAGAAAGGCAGCATCCTATGTAAGATTTTGAACCTCTTTAAAATAATATAGACCGAGTGGAAGATTAAATTCTTGAGTAACATAAGTAAGGAGTTCATGGCATTGTAGGGGGAAAAAAAATATTTGTAGATCTCCCACGCTTATCTCAAACACCGTTTTGTCTTGCAGCAGTGGTCTTATGGCTAGAACCACATTATCAACTTACAAAACAAACACGTTTACGGTGTTGGAAGGACACATGCATATTTCTGGAACTGACTAGTTTCTAATTATATTTGTAGAATGTAGGCAAGTTGATTGAATAGTTTATCTGATTTATTATAAAACCAATATGAGATTATTAAGCAAATCGAGCATTAAATTGTCATTCTACTTGCTTTGTTTTTAATTTTATGTTTAGGAAAAAGCATCTATTAGAAGCATTATCCAATAGAAATAAGAAGTAGACCTAGATAATTAATGATGGTTTTTCGTAATCTATGGCATTTTCCGACAGTCTAAATTGGATGACTTTTATAATAACAGGTAATTGTGTAACATCATAAATATCTATTTATAACCCGTGCAAGGATGTTATGCAAGGGTGATGGTGGCTCAATGGTATCAGGCTCTGGGTCAGTGATCAGAGGGTCGGGGGTTGAAGCCTTGCACCAGGCAAGCTACCATCATTGGGTCCTTGAGCAAGACCCTTAACCCCACTTGCTCCAGGGGCGCTGTTTGTTCTCGCTGACCCTGCGCTCTGACCCCAGTGTATTCTGACAGGTATGCTGGGATATGCAGAAAATAAAAACATTGTCACATACACATACATGCAGTGAAAATAGGATCTGAAAATGTCAGTAATCATTCAGATCTTCTATTATTATTATTATTATTATGATTGCTGTCATAATGGGAAACATAATGCTAATCCTTTATTATAAACGTAGCTGTAGTGTGTAGATGTGATGTTTAGAATGTGACTGTGATTTGCTTAGTTTACCCAAGGAAGGGAAGCGTAATGTGCTGGTCACCAGCGCTCTGCCGTACGTCAACAACGTGCCTCACCTTGGTAACATCATCGGATGCGTGCTCAGCGCCGATGTGTTCTCCAGGTAACATGACCCTCTGCTCTGCTTTACTCCTTTTGTTTACCCTTGTTATGATGCACTAATGGAAAAACTACAGTAGACTCAATCATTTTATCCCTGATTGCTATGCAGAAATCATAAAGCTACAGTAATTAAGCTTAAATGTGACTTATTAAAATGTAGTTTGAATCACATTTACAAATGATCCTGTATACTTTTTACAAACATGATGGTGAATGTTTTCTGTTGTGTCAGTGTAAACTTTGTAGTTCAACATACAGTGTCTCTTTTTCTGTGTCTTTCTTCAGATATGGCCGTTTACGTGGCTGGAACCTGCTGTTTGTGTGTGGGACAGACGAATATGGCACTGCAACAGAGAACAAAGCTCTTGAAGAAGGTCTAACACCCCGTCAGATATGCGACAAATACTTTGCTATCCACGATGCCATCTACAAGTGGTTCCAGATCGACTTTGACTATTTTGGCCGCACCACCACTCAACAGCAGACAGAGTATGGTGATGAAATTCACGTGTGACAAAGGAAAGGGTCTTTGTAGAATGGAATGCGCTGAATAGACTGTATATTAAAAGTGAAATAGAGAATGACACAACAGGGTTCTCCTGCCTGGTCATATTACATGAGCAGAAGTTTAAAGGGTTCAGTAACATCCGTTACTTGTTTTAGATGAGTACATCATGCTAGCGTTCTTCCACACAAATGAGTAGTTATTGTTCAAGATAAAAAATAGAACTAAAACTCGATTTGGTAAACTCATAATTGAGACGCAAAGCAGTTGAGGAAAAACTGTTACCCAATCCCTACGACGTAGGATTAAGAGATTAACATTCATTCTTGAGCCCCCTTTTTGCACTTCTTTCAGAATTGCACAGAACATATTCTCCCGCTTATATGACCGGGGCTTTCTCAACGAGGACATGGTGGCGCAGCTGCGCTGTGAGAAGTGCCAGCGCTTCCTAGCTGACCGCTTTGTGGAGGGTGTGTGTCCTAACTGCAAATATCCCGAAGCCAGAGGGGACCAATGTGATAAGTGTGGCCGACTCATTAACGCTGTTGAGCTCAAGGTGCATTTATAAAACCCATTTCAAATACACTTCTGAATCCTTTCTAGCAAGTAATTTTGAGTCTGATTCCATTATTTCTATTGAATGAATTAGTAAGTTATGTCTTCCAGTTCACATGTACACACTGTCTTGCTTTGTGTGATATGAAACCGCTTGTCCTCATTTCAAACTTTGGTTAGAATCTTTGAGAATGACATTATTTGTTTTTGTGACCAACCCCATAGGACCCTCTGTGTAAGGTGTGTGGACAGACTCCTGTAATTTGCACATCTAAGCACTTGTTTCTTGACCTGCCTAAGGTAACCACTATGTATTACCTTTTTTTAAAAATCACACAAACATGCACATATTCCTTACTCCAACGCTGACTCTAGACGTTTATTAGCTGGAAGGAGAATTAGAAAAGTTTCTGGAAAAGTCTATTAGTACGGGTGACTGGACAGCTAACGCCAAGCAGATCACCCGCTCGTGGATAAGAGATGGTCTGAAACCACGCTGCATCACCCGAGATCTGAAGTGGGGTACACCTGTACCACTTCCAGAATATAGTGAGAAGGTAAGAAAACTGCTCTAAATACAGTACAGCATCGTTGGCTATGATGTTGGGGTGTACGGACGGCTGACTTACCTGCTGTTGTCACTTTTTCTTTAAAGGTGTTTTATGTCTGGTTCGATGCCCCCATTGGCTACCTCTCTATAACAGCAAACTACACCAGTGAATGGGAGAAATGGTGGAAGAACCCTAAACAGGTGCCGATTCAAACATATTAACCCAAATTCTGAATGGCTTCCCATTACTAAACAACCTTATAAGGTGGCTAAGCAATAGACACATTTTATTTCAACATAAACATTTTACAAAAGTAAAAGTGCAGAAAACTCTTTACAAAGCTAAAGAAAATATATAATTGTAATTATATAATAAGCGTATATGCCGGTGTATAAGTCGACCCCCCCATTTTTCATTCGCAAACTTGGGTTTTCTGCTATACTCGCTGTATA
>JAOUQX010084871.1:0-11654 GCA_028566295.1 Liobagrus marginatus
AATTTCCCTCTCTCCCTCACCCCCCCAAAATGTTCAGTTGGTCGTCAAAGCATTTTACTGTATGTTGTACCACGTATAATGTACATGTGACAAACTTTGAACTTAGATTAGAACGTCTGTGGAATCAAAATCGTTCAGCTATTACTAACGGCTTTGGTGAGAAATGTGCTTTAAGAGTACCCACAATTTGCTCATATGTTTTCTCTCCAGGTTTTTCTGGCAGTAATAGTTGACGCAGCAGTGCACATTTCTTCAAACCAATTACACTTAAAAATGTGGGTCAACTCTCTCTTCCGTAATAGCATTTGCTTCTACAAAATAGTTAAATCTTTCTGTGTAAGAACTCCATGTTCACTGCTTTAGTCAAAGGGACCAATATTTACAAAAACATATGCCATTTTTGCCATTCTCTGTTGTTTATCAATTTACCAAGCCATTCACTTTTCTGAATTGTTGTCGTTCCTCACCCTTTAACAGCCAAAGACGTGGATTATCAGCAGACTCGTATTATTGCGTGTCTTTCTGCAAACTCGGCATCAAGGCGCTTCATAACATATGTGGAATAATGAAATCCTCGTCGCCACTTTTGTTGTGTCCCTTGGAAACTTTAATACGCACATACGGACAAAGATGGCACACACCATGTGTAACATGCTACACTTCTTTACTCACTTGCATCCAACTGCAAGCCCGGAACATCCCGGAAACACATGACAAGGTGCATTATAGGAAAAAATGTAGTTAATAACAGCATTAACGTACATAACGTGTTGATGTAAATACACATGCCACGACAGCGAGGCCACTACCGCTTTCCTGTCGGCACGAAACGAGGCTAACCCATCTAGATGAATGGCTGAGTCAAGAACTCTGTCGTTGAGCCACTTTTCCGTAAATACACAAATGCCACAGTCTCTAAGCTCTCGCCGTGTGATGCTTGAGGAAAACCTGCGTCTCTCTGCTAGACAGCTAAATATGGACAGGTGATTTACCCCCTGACACGATAATGACCCTAAACTAAACTGTAAAAACAACAACAAAATGGCTTAAGCATAAAAAGGTGAATGTACTTATGTAGCCAAGACAAACCCTGACTTAAATAAAAGAAAAAACTGTGACTGGCTTGAAAGAGAGCCGTCCATTGCCGCTCACCACAGAATTTGACTGAACTTGAGCAATTCTTCAAGGAAGAATGGGCAAATATTCCCTAATACAGACATATAAAAAAAAAGACTGATAGCTGTAATTAAAGCAAAACGTGGTTCAACGAAGTACTAAAACAAGGAACTAATGACTTTCCAAGCCTGTTATTTTTTGTTTTTTCATAAATTTGCAAAACTGTTGCTTTTTCTTTTATTGGTTTGATATTGTAAGCCCAAAATTGTAATTTCAGGCTGTATGGCAAATAAAGTAACCATTTCAGAGTGTTATATATATTTTCTATAGACACTGTAGTTCAAAATATGGGCATTTGATCTTCATTTTAGCAATATTGGAAGATAAGTATTTCGAGCAATACAAGTGTAATATAAGAAATATAACTAAACAAATAAAATCACAAGTCTTTTTTTAATATATCTGTAAAATGTAATACAATCATTAAAACCAGTAAAACCATTTCTTATGCGGAAAAAGAAAGGACAAGCCCCAAATTTATTTGTATTTAAAATGTATAAAACAACAGGTGCAAATTATTATCACATTGTTAGAGCATTTTGAAGGAGTCTTGCCTTATTTAAATGCCAGACGTTTAGTTTGGTTTGCTTTCAATTGTTTAGTTCAAGGGTATCCCCATGGTAAGATCAAAAATCTGTCTGAGGCCTTAAGAAAGAAGATTGTTGATGATTATGAGTCTGTAAAGGGCTATAAAAAGATCTCAAAAGAATTTGTAATCCGCAGTACCACTGTCTGGAAGATACTTTACAATTGGCGAACATTTAAAAGAACTGCCAACATGGCCATGTCAGGCCATCCCAGCAAATTCAGCCCAAGAGCAGACCGAAAGATGCTTAAAGAACTCTCCAAAAACCATAATATACCAAAACAGGACCTACAGCAAGCTCTTGATACAGTTGATGTCAAAGTGAATCAATTATTCAATTCAATTTTATTTCTAAAGCAGCTTTACAGAAGATAAAGAATAAGAAGAATAAGTAAAATTCTGAAATGTGTGAAATGTATCCCAATGAGCAAGCCTGAGGCAATGGTGGCAAGGAAAAACTCCCTAATATGATGGGGGAACCAGACTCAAGGGAAGAAACCCACACTCATGTGGGGAACAGCAGCTTGTGTAGTTACAGGTGACATGTAGTCTAAACATAAACATATGTTCAGTCTTGATCAATCCTTGCACACCTGTCCATCAGTCAGCAACGATCACCTCCAACCAGAGGTCGGGCCATTGGCACGTGTCAGGATGAACAGACAGAGCCAGGGACAATGGGAACAGCATGAATAACTCGGCAGAAGACAGAATTAAGAGGTATTAGGTATGTCCTTATAAAGGGTAAATACAATTTACACTATTAACAAGGTGCAGGAAGGGACTATGGAAGTAACACGGTACAAATGGCGTACAAATATATAACCTGCACCTTTGGATCGAAGTAGGAGAATCATTACGGACTAGAAGTTCACTTAGGTATTGCAGCGTGAGAGCATTTAGCGCTTTATACGTCAGTAGTAGCATTTTATAATCAATGCGATATTTAACTGGGAGCCAATGTATTGGGCATAATATAGGAGTGATGTGTTCACACCTTCTGGTTTTAGTAAGAACTGTAGCGGTTGCATTTTGGACTAACTGGAGTTTGCATATGGTCTTACCTGAACATCCTGACAGTAAAGCATTACAGTAAACCAACCTGGAAGTTAAACACATGAACTAGTTTTTCAGCATCATGTTGTAACATTATATTTCTTATTTTTGCAATTTTCCAATATGAAAGTAAGCTGTCCTGGTGATATTATCTACATGAACTTCAAATGAGAGACTAGAGTCAATAATCACTCGGAGATCTTTTACTGCTTCACTTGGTGAAACAAGATCATCCAGAGTTAATCTGTAATCATATTTCTATCTTGGCGCGTCAAATGTCCTTAACACAATCTTCGATCATATTAAACTGGTCTCTCATCTGGTTTTGCTGAAACATAACTGAGTGTCATCAGCATAACATTGGAAACTAACACCATAATTAATTGATAACTGCACCAAGTGGTAGCATATATAAGGAGAAGAGCAGCGGCCTAGAACAGAACATTGTGGAACACCAAACTTTGTTAAAAAGCTCGGAGAAGTTTCAATTTATATCTAGAAACTAACAACGATCAGTCAGATTAGACCTGAGCCAAGACAGTGCCGCTCCCTTCACTCCAACTAAGTTTTCTAGCCTATCAAGAAGAATAGTGTGATCAATAGTGTCAAATGCTGCACTAAGGTCCAGTAACAGGAACAGGGAGACACAACCTTGATCAGAGGCCAGCAAAAGATCATACAGCCCTTTAAGCCCTTTAACCAGCGCTGTCTCTGTCCGGTGATGAGGCAATAATCTGGACTAATACAGTTCATGAATGTTATTCCTATGCAAGTATGAGCATAGCTGCTGAGCTACAACCCTTTCTAGGATCTTGGCTATAGAATAACAATAAGATAGACTGCACAACTTCAATTATCATGAGAGGTGTGCAAGGAGAAAAAGATGAGGGAAAGACTGAAGTTTGCCAAAGAAAACTGAGAGAAAGACCAATACTTCAGGAATAAGGTGCCTTGGACAGATGAGTCTAAAATTCAGTTATTTGGACACCATAACAAAGGTCATGTTTTGCATAAACCAAATACAGCATTTCAAGCAAAAGAACTTCATACTAACTGTGAAATATGGGGGAAATATGAAATATAAGTGTTATGCATTGGGGATGCTTTGCTGCAGCGGGACCTGGCCAGCTCACCATTATAGAATCAACTATGAATTCTACATTGTATCAGAAAGTGCTTGAGGAATATATGAGTGCATCTGTCAATATAATAAATCCACCAAGGAATGGCTGAAAAATAAAAAATGGAGAATTCTTGAATGGCCAAGTCAAAGCCCAGATCTTTGGGATAAGGTGGGGTGATTTGAAACGGAAGAAACCCCTCAAACATTACACAGCTGAAAGAATTCTGCATTGAGGAATAGGGGAATCTTTCTTCCAAGTCAGAAACAGGTAGATGGCAAAACAAGATCAGAAATTGACCATTTCGCTCTCTTTTTTTAAATTTTTTATTTAATAACAACTATAGAAATAGTTCAGTATTTTATATACCGGTAGTATTCTAGTATATACTAGTACAATATTCTAGTATAGTTCAGCAGTCTATTTCAGAACTACTGAAATAGAACTGAATATTTAATGGGATGTCCTAATTTTTTCACAGGACCAATTTTAACAAATCAGAGAAGACAATCACTTCATTTTTAACAACATTGTAAATGTGATATTAGAGGTCATTAGCACACCTTTTGGTCAGTGAGGGAGTACATGTTGCCAATTATCTGCGCAGCCATTTTGCGTGTGTCTGTGGACCTGTCCTGAAAGGCCCTCTGGACAATTGGCATGATAAGAGCCAAAGAAGGTGCATCAATAAAGTGCACAAATTTGGTCTCAAGCAAAGTGTGCAGACAATGTTGTGTCTTGTGTGATGGGTCCGTAAGTGCGTCCAGCAGAATGGGTGTGATGGCTAAAAGCCCACGGAAATACATTAATAAAGTGCATTAAATATTTAAAAAACATTTTGTACATGTCCAATAAATGCATACATTAAATAACTATTTATATATTAATACATATTTATAAAATAAGTAATTTTTTTGATAACAGTAAAAGAATGTGAATAAGAAAAACTCTTACCCTGAATCTCAGGATTGCGGATGACTGAGCCAATCTGGCGCAGGGCCTGCTGCCCAGCTTTCTGAACTTTGACATGGGAGTCAGTGAGAACCTCAGTCAGCTTGGGCACAATGCTGGGCAGACATGATGAAAGCTGTTTAGGGGCACAAAATGCCATGGCACCAAGCAACTCCACTGAACCTGCAGATCACAGAAAAAAACTGTTATAGGAGCTGTAAAAAAGCGATACCTTTGTGTAAGATGTATTCATGTTTTTCATCTGATCATTAAACCCAAGCTGAAAGAAGGGGTATAATAGCTATTCCGCGTCTTTACGTTGTATTCTGTCTAAAACTGCCTTTAATTTTATTACAGCACCACCGAAATACATGCAATTAAAGGGTAACCACAACATGCTCAATATTTAGTTCTATATCATTTGCTTGGAATAACGGTATCAAGTCAGAATCAAGCTGACCAAACTGTTGCATTTTTAATTTGTTATGCTTTTCCAAGCTTTTTCAGTTTCGTTCATTCAGTTCATTTTCTGTTAGTCTTCTCCTCAATAAGTGTTGAATGCTTGTTCAATTAGGTTGATATTTGATGAGTGATTTGGATCACTCAGGAATTCCAATCACTGGCTGGAATTAACATTTTTTTTTGTAAATGAAGATAAAACTTGCCTAATGAATTTTCCCTTTGATACAGTATTTTTTTCTTTTGGCTCACTGCCTTGCAGCATAAAGTTCCTCCCAATTATATAATAAGCATTTCATTGTTAGCTGGCACAGAATAATTCTGAATTCATTCTGCTGCTACATCAGACCCATTCAAAAAGGAGCCATGCGAGCCAGAGCCTTAACACCACCTAGTTGTTTGTACTGCACCTGGCTAGCTGGATTTTAGTCTTTACATCCCTTTTTGTAGAAATTAATTCTCATTACAAAACTTGTGTTGCTCATCTCTATCAGTTTGTGAATTTTTGAATTTCGGGGCCTCTGCATTCTTTCTGCTGACAACTGGCATGCATCTTGAAGAGATAAGCAAAGCCAATTAATCTGCACCGATAGTCAGTTGACAGAAAGATAAATTATCATTAAAAATTCATAGAGTTTTCATTGTCACTGCAATACCCATGTAGCGAATCAAAATTAATTGTAAGTGGTTATAATTAACTATAAAGACTTGGCGATATATTAGAATTAACTAAAATTAAAGTTCCAATTATTTGGTCTGTTCATCTGCTGAGCAGACAGTATAATAATTTATTAGCTCTACGAAAAAAAACCTCCATGGACATGGAAATGCAGCTTATACAGTAGGTACAATACCAACGTGCCTATTACCGCCGCCCTAAGTGGTGTTAAATAAGATGTGGAAGTTGTTTGTGAAATCACCACCAAGTGGTGCAAAGGGACTGTTGACGCCATTGCGCAGTAAGGCTGGAATTAACATTTTCGTTTGTAAATGAAGAAAACAGGGTTAGTGAAATAAAATACTAGGGATAAAATATTGATGGTATTTTTTTTATAATATTGTATTATAAAATTTAATCTTTACTATTATTTATAATATAAATGCTTCAAATTCCATCTGACTAAATATTACAGTGAAATGTTAGTGACAGCAGTGGTTGACGAGCTTACATTACATGTACAGTTGTAGCAAGTTCGATTGTTCTGTTCTATTAAACTATTCGATTGTTGCACAATAAAGAGAAGAAAATAACAGCGTTATTCTAATAACTGCTAATACGTAGAGTAAAATAGCCACAATTTTACAGCAATGAGGTTAAAACACAAGGAGGAAATAAACTAATAAAATGCCCTCGTGTTTCCAATAAAGAAAGTACTTAATAAAGCATGCTTGTGAGCTGATATCTTTAGCTACTAATTTTGGTTTAACTATTAATTTTTATAATGTTGGTCATCACTGTTGGTCATCTCAAGTTCATGAGTAATTCTCAAATGCTTGACAAATCTAATGATCTTTAAGCATCAAGAACGGTAAAACAAAGACTGTAGCCCAACAGTAGCGCAAATATTTACAATGCTATCAATTAAAAATAAACACAGCCTAATTCTAATACAAAATGACAGACAATAAAAATCTTTTTCGAATCAATAAAAGTGTATTTCAACTGAATTATGTTGGCTTGAAAGGGGTTAAACTCGAGCCAGGACTAGGACTCAGATCTCTTCAAACAGTTAGGGTTAGGCCATGTGTTGTGACTTTAGTCCATTAGGCCATTGTCTCACTGCTATTAAAGCACCCAGCCTATCAGTCTTAATACTTCATGCAAATGTGTAGCGTTTGTGTATGTAAATACAGAAAATATAAACACAACACTAGATCGGAACATGATCTCTTCTCATATAAAATGGCTTAACAATCTATTAAGACATAATAATTGTCCTTTGCAAAGTACCATTTAAATGTATATTTATTTCTGCTACCTCAAATAGATTATGAACAGTTTCCCCAAGAGTTATTAACCATGATTGGATCACCATCTGAAAGTAACTAAATGTTACTAAAGTTAGTCAGAGTAAATTTTCTCATTGAAGGGGGCAATAAGGTATGTTTGCACTGCTAATGATTCACAATCGCGTTATTTAATAGCATATCAGGACCTACTAGCCGATAGCTTTAACTTTAAGGAGGCATTGATGAGTTCTTAACGAGAACTTAAGAGGTAAGAATGAAACAACCCTATTCCCACACTTTTGATGTTCATAGTCTGGTTTTTGCAATAGATTTGTCTAGAATCACTTTGACCGGGAGCAGCAGCCGCCACTATTCGAAATTAGAGTAGATCTGCAATGACTCGTCAACGCATTTCACGCACATTGACGTATTTAAGCCATCAACATAATCGATGATTTCAATACATCATTGCAGCCCTACTCCTAATGAGACCTGGGGTATTTACTACCAGATCAGGACCAGGGCATCATTGAGCTCCTGGACAGTCTGAGGTGTAACCTGGCAGTATCAAAGTATCAAATTCTATTCTTTTCAGTTTAAATGACTTTCTATTAATGGTCCTGGAGAACTGTTTCGTTCCATTGTGTATTGCAACAGCTGTATATGGTGTAATGACAATAAAGCTTCTTGATCTTGAATTCCTTGATCCTCCAGGAACTGCCTGCATACTCTCATCACATGAGGCCGGGCATTGTTATGAACAAAGAAGAACCAAGGACCCGCAGCACCAGCATAGGGTCCGATCCAAGGATTTCATCCCAACACCTAATGGCAGTCAGGGTGCCATTGTCTAGCCTGTTGAGGTCTGTGCGTCCCCTCCATGGATATGCCTCCACAGACCAATACTGACCCCACCACCAAACCGGTCATGCTGAATGATTACAGGGAGCATAACGTTCTCCACAGCTTCTCCAGACTCTTTCACGTCTGTCACACGCGTTCAGTGTGAACCCACTCTCATCTGTGAGAAAAGCACAGGGCACCAGTGGCAGACCTACTAATTCTGGCGTTCAAATGGCAAATGTCAATTGAGCTCCACGGTGCCAGGCAGTGAGCACAGGGCACACTAGAGGATGTGGGGCCCTCAGGGCATTCTTCATGAAGTCTGTTTCTGATTGCTTGGTCACACATTCACACCAGTGACCTGCTGGAGGCCATTTTGTAGGGCTCTGGCAGTGCTCATCCTGTTCCTCCTTGTACAAAGGAGCACATACTGGTCCTGCTGATGGGTTAAAGACCTTCTATGCCCTGTCCAGCTCTGGCATCGTATTGATGTATGTACCAATCTGTAGGGGTTGGACTGCCTGTGCAACATCTGTAGGGTCCAGGTACTGCCTCATGCTATCAGTAGTGACACGGACTGACGAGACCAATATCCCAGGAGTTTAAATGGCGATGCTATTGTCAGAGAAGACTGAACAGGTGACTCAGGAAAGCCCTCTGTAGTCATTTTAGGACAGACAGGAAACTCCAGGATGACCTCTGCTGTTGTTTCAGGACATGTGGCCTGAAACGGGCTCTGGAGGAGACTCGTGGCTTGGAACGGGCTCTGGAGTCTTCGGTGTCCTGCCTCAATGACTATCGTCCCGACATAGTCACACCCATTGTGATGAATTGCTTCGAGAGGCTCGTCATGAGGCACATTATGACCCAGCTTCCACCTTCACTGGACATTCTGCAGTTTGAGTATCATCCAAACCACTCTACGGATGACGCCATCGCCACAACCCTCTATCTGGCCCTCACCCACCTGGAAAATAAAGACTCATATTTACAAATCCTGTTCATAGACTTCAGTTCAGCATTCAACACAATCATCCCTCAACACCTGATCGAGAAGCTGAGCCCGCTGGGCCTGAAGACCTCCCTCTGTAACTGGATCCTGGATTTCCTGACTGGGAGACCTCAGTCATTCCAGAGTGGGAACAGCACCTCCAGCATCAACACACTGAGCACTGGATTCCCCGCAATGCTGCGTCAGTCCCTTGCTGTTCACACGGCTGATTCATGACTGTACAGCGATGCACAGCTCGAATCACATCAAGTTTGCAGATGAAACGACTGGGGTGGGTCTCATCAGCAAGAACGATGAGTCAGTGTACAGAGAGGAACAGCTTACTTCCTGCTATGGAGCCAACAACCTGTCTTTGAACACAGACAAAACCAAAGAGATGGTTGTCTATTTCAGAATAGCACAGAGTGACCACTCTCCCCTGGACATCGATGGAACCTCCGAGGAGATCGTCAATAGCACCAAGTTCCTCCCTGTTCGCCTGGCGGAGAACCTCACCTGGTCACTCAACACCTGCTCCATCAGTAAGAAAGCCAGGCAGCGTCTTTACTTCCTACGCAGGCTGAGGAAAGTGTAGCTCCTTCCCCCCATCCTGACCACATTCTACAGAGGGAAAATCGAGAGTATCCTGAACAACTGCATCACTGTCTGGTTTGGGAACTGCCCTGTATCGGACTGCAAGATCCTTCAGCCAACCACACACACCCCTCGCACACGCTCTTCACCCTCCTGCCTTCTGGAAAAGGGTATGAATCTTTCGGGCCGCTACAAACAGACTGTCCAACAGTTCGTATCCACAAGCCATCAGGCTTCTCAACACGAACTGATGATTGGGGAAATGGCGCTGCTGTAGCTGGCTGCTGTCACGACTCTCTGTACTCAGTTTGCTAGCTTTCTTAGTTTTATACTAGTTTTCCCTGCTCTTTTTCTATTTTTCTTTTCAACATGGAGCACATTACATATAGTAGAGAAACTCTTATGTCTATTAGGAGTAAATCTACTCACCAAACGCCGTTTTTAACCCCGGATCCGAATTGGCCGAGGGAAATCCTAAGGAACAAAAGAAGAGGCCGCAGACGCCCTCGTGGTAAACGAGCTGGAGTTAGAAACAGGCTGAGAAAACAAGCCCATCATACTCCTCTGCCCACTATTTTGTTAGCAAATGTTCAGTCTTTGGAGAACAAACTTGACGACCTAAGGGCTAGGATTGAATTTCAGCGAGACGTCCGAGACTGCAACATCCTGTGTTTCACGGAGACTTCACGGTACCAGATCACGCTACGCTATACAGCTGGCCGATTTCTTCTCAGTTCACAGCATGGGCAGAACAACAGAGTCCGGGAAGAAGCGAGGTGGGGGTGTGTGCCTGATGTTGAATAGCAGCTGGTGTAATAAAGCTAACATTATACCTCTCTCACGGTCGTGCACACCGAACCTGGAGCTTCTGACTCTAAAATGTCGTCTCTATTATCTTCCTCAGGAATTTAGTTCGGTCATAATCAGCGCCGTCTACATTCCCCCACAGGCGGACACGGACAGCGCTCTATGTGATCTCCATGAGGCACTCACTTCATATCAAACTTTCCACCGAGACACCATGCTTATTGTTGCGGGAGACTTCAACAGCGCCAACCTCAAACGCGCAGTTCCGAACTTTCATCAACACATCACGTGTGCCACCAGAGGCAAAAGGATATTAGATCACTGCTACACACAGCTCAAGAACAGCTACAAACCACTATCATGCCCTGCAGTTGGTAAGTCTGACCACGCCGCCATCTTCTTGTTGCCCAAGTATTTATGTAGACTCAAGCAAGTAGTTCCGGTCAGGAGGGAAGTGGCATGCTGGACGGACCAATCAGTGGCCGCGCTTCAAGACGCTCTAGATGACACAGACTAAGACATGTTCAGGCGCAGCTCTGATGACATCTGCGAGTTTACGGAAGTTGATACTGATGATACGGAATACTGATGATTTAATTCAGAAAGCCACTATCAAAATATTTCCCAATCAAAAGCCGTGGGTGGATAAAATTGTCCGCGATGCGCTGAAATCTCGCTCTACTGCCTACAGCGCTGGGCTCGCGACGAGGGACATGAGTGAATACAAAGCCGCTTCCTATAACGTGCGCAAAACAGTGAAACAACGTTATAGTGGAAAACTAGACTCTCTCCACCATCAGAGCTCTAGAAACATGTGGCAGGAACTAAGAACAATGACGGATTATAAAACACCAACACCCAAGACGATGAGCACGGACGCTTCACTAGCACAAGAGCTAAACACCTTTTATGCTCGCTTCGTCAGTGCCGTGAATGCTAACAGCACTAACGGTGCTAGCGTCCTTGCTGACTGCATAAACGCGGACACCGCGTTCACCATCTCACAGCACGACGTGAGAACAGCCTTCAGAAGAGTAAACAGTAGGAAAGCTGCAGGACCAGACGGAATCACAGGTCAGATCCTGAGAACCTGCGCTGACCAGCTAGCTCCAGTATTTAC
>JAOUQX010084890.1:0-11652 GCA_028566295.1 Liobagrus marginatus
AGGCCGAATGCGTGAGCGTGAGTGAGGCCGAATGCGTGAGCGTGAGTGAGGCCGAATGCGTGAGCGTGAGTGAGGCCGAATGCGTGAGCGTGAGAGAGGCTGTGAGCATGAGAGAGGCCGAGGGCCCGAGCATGAGAAAGGCCAAGGGCGCGAGCAGGAGAGAGGCCGAGGGCGTACGCATGAGAAAGGCCGAGGGCGTGTCCGAATTTTCCACAGAAACCGCTCCTGAGCCAAGCGCCGCACCTGAACCCGTTCCTGAGCCTGGTGGAGAGACAGAACCCGAGCCTGTGTCCGACCAG
Source organism: Liobagrus marginatus (assembly GCA_028566295.1). Lineage (NCBI taxonomy): Eukaryota > Metazoa > Chordata > Actinopteri > Siluriformes > Amblycipitidae > Liobagrus > Liobagrus marginatus. Next base: position 300 of record JAOUQX010084890.1, read on the forward strand.
CCAGCGGCAGCCCCGTGGGTAGCTGCAGAGACCCAAATTCTTCACGCCCAGGGCCACCCCGCCCGCTCTGCCCTCACCGGTCCATGGTGGGGACCCCGACGTCCGGGGCCCCTACCTGAGTCCCCAGGCCCTCCCCCGGGGCCTGCCGAAGACTATGGACAGTTCACGATGCACACCCAGAGTGTGCACTTTAAGGGGGGGGCTATGTAACATGCACGAAGGACAGCGCGTGTGTTGTGCCATGCTTTATGTTTGTTTGTGTTTCTGTGTCACTGTTCGCACACACACACACACTGAGTGCTACGCCTCCAGTTTAGCCATGCGCGCTGGAGGCACATCTTCTGTTTAATTACCAAGCCTTAGTTTAACCACGAACACCTGGGACTAATTTATACGTCCTGTTAAAAGGAACGCGCTGAGAGTAGCTCAGCGTAGTTCGTCGCTTGAAGTAGCGTGGATGTCTTGTCCGGTTTATGTTTGCTTCAATAAAAGTATTGTTAACTGCAGCCTGCGCTTGGGTCGTCACTACCAAACCGGGTTTTCATCCCGCGCCGTGAGCAAACGCTACAGAACCTTTTCACAATATTCTAATTTTCTGAGTTACTGAATTTGGGATTTTTTGGGAGTTGGGGGTCATCAGTTTAATCATCAAAATAAAACAAATAAACATTTGAAATATATCAGTCTGTGTGTAATGAATATAATATACAAGTTTCACTTTTTGATTGTAATTAGTGAAATAAAACAACTTTTTGATGATATTCTAATTTTATGACCAGCAATAATTTATGATTAATTATAAACTGATTTTGTATACTTTGGTCTAATATCATAAATTTGATCTCTTTAGATTTCTTGATCATATGATGATTTTGAATCGGAATGAGACAAGAGTATACGCGTGCGGTGAAGTTACCACTTCATTAATTCTGAAAATCGGAGATCTGCTCGTGCAGACCACCACGAACATGATCTCTGTGTTGCCAGATTGATGTGAAAGCCTCATCGTGTGATTTGTTGATCATCACCAGTTCAATCGCCAATTACTGGTGTTAAAAGGAATTAAATTCTTTTATTTAAATTTGGATTTTTCTAATAATTATTTTTGGATTCTCTGTGTTTGTGCACAATGTAATAATTAGTTATGATTAATTATAACCCTCTTGTTTTGTATATTTTGTATGTATACATACAGTAATATATGTATATTTGACGATGCGACAATGCTTCCTTCCACCGTAATAAATATAAAAAGAAGAAAAATAATAATAATAATAATAATAATAAAAAAACTACAAATTAAATTCTATATGGTAGTCATTTTTTTCCATTTTGAGTTAAGTCCCATTCGTTTACATGGAGTTGGTGGGCTTTATGACCTGTACTAGCTACCAGGGGCAATCAAAGATCATGCAACTTCACTTTTCAGAACGCATGAGGCACACCTGGTTTCATGAATGAACCATCGCATTGTAAAAGATATGATCCAGTATTAACAAGCAAAGTCGATTTTTCTTCTGCTTTATCCAGATATTCGTTAATATCATCACTTTGCAGATGAGTGAGAAGCACACAGTGGACTTCAGAAATCTCCAAAAACTTTGATTTCGCGTTCTAAGCATCTATTTCAGACTCCAACTTAGGAGTTTCCATCTTAGACTCCAGCTGAGCCTTTTCCAACTATAACACCTGTTTCTTTTCTTTTTTATGAGCAAGAAAAGCTGCTTTATCAGCTGCAATTTTCACATGAGCCCACAAAATGTAACTGGTTCTAGACTTATGAACTTCTTGAGACATTCGATGCACTTTCAGCAGGATTAATCAAGAGTCTGTGGATCTGACAGTTTCTTTTTACACAGATCCATATAATTTGCAAACTCAGTAAGAGTGACTGAGTTTAACTCAAACCAGTCAATCTTATCGTTTTCTTTGACACAGACTCATGCACTTGATAAAATTCATCCAGAGTGCTTAGAAATTCAAGGTGAAGTTCATCGACGTTGTCAATATTGCTCCAATCCATGGGCATCCGAAGCATTGTATGTGGGTGGGACAAGACCCACCAACTTTTTAAGACCAATGATAAAAGACCTAACCACTTTTTAATACCAATTATATTAGACCCACCCACTTTTTAAGACCAATGATATTAGACCCACCCACTTTTTAAGACCAATGATTAGACCCACACACTTTTTAAGACCAATGATATTACATGATAGTACACTCTGTAACAAACTCAGAACACTCTGTACTCCCCCCTTCATGAAAGTCTTGAGTGAGGGACGGGTCTAGTATGTTGTGGTTTGGTACCCACACGGTTCCTCCGGGCCGTATCCCTCCCAGTCCACCAAGTACTGCAATTGGCCTTGTTTTCTCCGAGAGTCTTGGATCTCCCGAACCAGGTACGCAGGGGCTCCGTCGATCTCCAGCGGTGGGGGTGGTTCTGAGTCGGCCGGCTTGGAACCCGTCACCGCGTGTGCCGGTTTCAGGAGTGAGACATGGAAGGAGTGAGAGATACAATAGTCAGCCGTTAGCTCCAGACAGTAGGTAACAGGATTAATTTGACATAGGATTTTAAAAGGACCGACGTACCTGGGGCTTAACTTTTTGGACGGCAGCCTCAGGCGTAGGTCCCGTGTTGACAGCCATACCTTCTGGCCCAGATGGTAGTTGGGGTGCTGCCTCTGCCGCCGGTCGGCCTGGACCTTTTAGCTACGGACAGCTCGTTGGAGGCAAACGTGGGCCCCCTCCCACACTTGCTCACTCCTCCGTATCCAGTCGTCGACTGCCGGGATTCCGGACGACTGTCCTGACCATGGAAACAGCAGAGGCTGATACCCAAAAACACACCGAAAGGGGGTTAGGCCTGTGGAGGAATGAGTTAACGAGTCCTGGGCATACTCGGCCCAGGGCAGGAACGTGCTCCATTGATCCTGATCGCGGGAGCAGTACGATCTCAGGTAACACCTGAGCTCCTGGTTGAGCCGTTCCACCTGGCCACGTGATACCCAGACGTGAGGCTGACATTAATGTTTAGTTGTTTGCAGAAAGCCCTCTATAGGTGTGATGTGAATTGCAGCCCCCGATCAGTGGCAATATCCTACATGAGACCATAGACCTGGAACACCTGGTGAAATAGCGTTTGAGCTGTTTCCATGGCCGTGGGCAGACCCTTCAGGGGGATGAGCCTGGGCGCAAACAGGGCAAGTGGCCAGAAATGCCTTGACGTCTGTCATCACAAAGGTGTTCTGAACTAGCCTGGTGGAACAATTAGCCCCCAGGTGCCCTGAACCCGTGGAGGAGTGGACCCACTGCATGACCCTGGTGCAGAGCTGGTCGGGAACGTAGGTCCTGTTAGGTGGGCACCCCGGCGGCGCTGGGATCCCTTGCTGGGTTTGTTGGATCTCGTTCGTGATCTCCCAGCGGATAGGAGCCACAACTACGGACGGTGGTAGGATGGGTTCAGGCCGCGACGGTGCCTCCGGGTGATCATGAATCCGGAAGAGCATGTCTGCCTTGCTGTTCTTGTTCCCCGGACGATACGTGACGGTAAACTGGATCCTGGAGAAAAATAAAGACCAACTGGCCTGGCGGGGGTTCAGCCGTTTTGCGTTTTTCAGGTATTCTAAATTCCGTGGTCTGTGATCACCTGAAAGGGGTGGTGTGCGCCCTCCAGCCAGTGTCTCCACTCCTCCAGTGCAGCCTTGATGGAGAGCAGTTCCTTGTCACCGATACCGTAGTTCCTCTCCGCTGGGGACACTTTCCTGGAAAAAAAGGAACTGGGGTACAATTTACCTGGGGACCTGTGTCGTTGGGACAGGGCAGCACCGATACCACGGTTCGAAGCATTCGAGGGCAGCTCTATGCCGCAGTCCCACAGGCAGTGCTGGGGCAATTCGGTGGCCCTGGCTTTGCTGAATACCTCGGCTCAGTCGGCGTACTCCGTGGGAATGTTGTCTGGCAGGGGTGCGGCTACCAACCGCGTGATGCGGGACAGTGCTTTTACCGGTAACTGGATGCAGTGCTTGCAGCAGTGGGCGGACCAATGGGTCGGTTCACTCTCCGCCCCTGCGAACTATGGGTTGTGCGTGGCCAGCCAGGGCAAGCGCAGAATAACAGTGTTGCGCGGTGACTCAATGACGTACAACTGTATGTGGAGAAGACCCACCCTAAGGCATACTGGGTGTGTCCGGTGGGTAATACGGCCGTTGTCCACGGTGGTTACCCTGACAGGTGCGCCACACTTGACTGTGGGGATTTTCAGCTGTGTCACGAGTCCTCGATGAATTAGGCTGGCCTCTGCTCCGGAGTCGACTAGGACAGAGAGGGAAATGTCTCTATCAGAGGTGTACAAGGTTGCCGGGAGAGTTACACAACGTTTACTAGCTGGGACAACAAAAACGGAACTCATCCGGTAGGCGGACGGGGTACTCGCCGTTGGCCTGGTAGGGCACCGAGCGCAACGGTGGCCCCCGCCCACCACAGTAGGAGCAGTATACCTCTCTCTGGTGTCTCCCCTGCTCGGCCAGGCTGAAGCAAGCCTGTCCTTGTTGGGCGTCCCCTTCCAACTCTAGGGGGCTTGGGTTAGGCTCCGTGGGCGGTCGGCCTTGTTTAGTAGGGAGGGTTCGAGCAGCTCTGTGAAGGCAGCGGGGCCGGCGTTCGGAAGCTGGGCGGGCTGTCTGCGGGACGCCTCTAGTAAGGTGACTTGGGTGCCTATATTCCTCACCTGGTCGGTCAGACCAACAATGCCTGCCATCAGACGTGCAACCTCCGCTGGATCCATCAACGGCAATGTATTCTGTAACCAACTCATAGACACGGATGTAGTAGGATCCATTTGCTGGAGGTCTTTATTTACACATGGAAAATCCAATGGAACATGTGGGTCGGGAAATCCAAATACATACTGAAAGGCTTGGAATAGATCCAGCACGACTAGCACGACTATTGCTATCAAAGCAAACACAGGGGTAGCTACAAACCAAACAGCTAGCATAACTAAGGCTAGCAAAACAAATACAAAGGTTTGAAGAACACAGACTGAACCGAACATGTTTACACAAAACATAGACAGCACCAAACAGGATATGGGAAAACAAGGACTTAGGCAGGGTTTGGCAAAACAATACATCGCAAAGTGTTCATGTTAGGGCACGGTTTATATATCCCGCGAACTGGAAGTGACGCGGCCGAAAACGTAAGTGATGCTCAATACTCCGGTGACGGCTCTCTCTGTGGGGGCGGAGCCTGTGCCGACGTTACACACTCATTGTTACCATCTTTAATTCAGCATTTGTCTGTTGACTTTTCAGCGTGCATCAGTCAAATCCATTCCACTCAAAGAAATGCCCTAATAAATTAAACTCCATTCAGTGTTGAGCTACAGCCTTGACTCAGACAATGCTGCTCCCTGAAATCCATTCGACTTGGCTCATTCAGGGTATAAATAAAAATACAACGCCATTGCGCATATGTGTGCATATATTAGCCGTTCCCTGTAATTAATAATATTGGTTTTGTTCGCGAAGTGACGTCATTTTCTCTTTTCCTCTCCTCTGGATGTCAAGCCGGAGTACTCATTTTCCTAAGCGATAAATCATGAAATTAAGCATGCCAAGAGAACACGATATGATATGAGAGCATACCAACTTTGAGGTTTCTAGGTCCAACGAGTCAAAAGTTATTTAATATAAAAGACTGGAAATATTGAAATAAAACCACGTCACTATTAAACTCCGCTATGTCGTAGCTGTGTCACCACGGCAATAATCAGAATGTGCAGATTTCCCATTTTTGTACGTAAAGAATTGATTCTGTCATCACTAAGAGAATGATATAGCAATCTGACATTTGCACCAATTGAAAATGTATTGTGAATTGTTGCTGCACCGACATTAAATGCTGCTTTTAACATTTAACTTAATACTTAACATGATGGTCTGTTACTAGTTCTTGCATGGTCTACATACACACACACACGCTCTTTCTCTCTCTCCCTCTATCCCTACTCATGAATTGCAGTGCTTCCTGGTTTTGTAGTGTTTCCTGTAGATTTATTGCTCCATTAATTTAAATCAAATTAATACAAAATACTACCTTGTTCTTTGGGAGCTACCAATTGGGCTTGACCCCGTTAATTGCTGCTTGCAGTAATATTTTTACTTAGTTTCGCTTTTGAGTAAATATTAAACATTATAAAATAACTAGGTTTAAAAATACATTTCGTCTCTGTATTTGAAGTATCAAGTAGTCACAAAATCTCATGAAAAACAAAAAGGTTTCCTGTGAATGAACTCCACAAAAAGCAACACAGCAGCTGTCCGTCAGTGCTGCACGAGATCAATGATGTTAACACACTTGTGAAAACGCACATTTTATTCAATGAATCTAAATAAAGTGCACAATAAATATTATATTCAGTCAGGTTGCTTGCGTCGACGTTATTTATTAACATGATAAAGCATACAGTTAGGTTTGGCAGTATGGATCCGTTCTGGGCGGACTCCCGCGCCTGTCCGAGCGCCTTACTTGGACCGGGCGGGGAGAGCGGCGAGTCAACCCCCCTTTTGGGGTGCAGAACGGATCCGGCTGTACGCGCAAGCGTGCGCAGTTGCTACTTGTTTACTTGAATGGTGAGCCGCCGCAAGGCGGGGGCTGATGCTGTGTGCCGGCCGGACGCGGCGACTCCACGCGATCAATTAGACTCTCCCTAACTAATTACCTAACCTAATTAGACTAACCCTTTTATATATATATAAAAGAGTTTGTTGGTTGGCGCGGTGGAGTTAGGGGCGGGGGAAGGGGTGTTGAATAGCGTGCAGCTGGCGATAGACACAGGGAAAGGCTGTGGCTTTAAAGGGTTGCTGTGATTGATGCCGGTATTTGAAACAGCTGGCTGTCGGCTGATTGCGACTAACGTGACCTGCCTGAACTATCGCGATGCTTGATTTTTGACGTTTTCTTTCACGTGAAAGTGCAAAAACTGAATATTATATGTAATATCGAATAAAATATGAATGTCCTTGTTCCACAGAGCCCTGCTCCTGCGATTACATTAGCTGAGAATAGTTTTGGCATTTCAAAAAATCACAACCCGGTGGAGAAATGTTTTATGATGTTCATAATCTAAAAGGCTTCAGGAGACCAATGGCATAAACTGCTCTAATTCACACAGGAACCAAAAGCCAGACCTTAGACCTCCCTCGGTACTGCTATCGGATTTGCGAACGGCCAATACTGGACTCAGGAGCTGGCTCGGGACCGATATTGGGCACTGACATGAGTTCGGGGCCGATACGCTGCTCAGGAGGATGTTCAGGGCCGAGGAGGGTGTTAAGGGCCGAGACAGGATTCTGGAGCAGCTTCGGGGCCGATACTGGGCTCGTGAGTGGGTTCGGAGCCAATATTGGGCCCTGGCAAGAATTTGGGGCCGATACGGGGCTCAGGAGGGTGTTCGCTCCTACATAACACACACACACATACAACAACAGAACTCTCTTTTGCTCTTTTCCATGCATTTAGGTACACTACTAATTCAGTTGACGCTATTTACGTTCTAATTTTCTCATGTAATGTTTTAACTTGCGTGTCTGGTCATTGTACCAAGGTGCTCATTTTTTATCTCTAATTATATTACGTTTAGTTGGAACTACACTATCTAGGGTGCTGCGAAAAGCTACCTCTAAGTAATCGGTGGCATGATCAAGTTGTGCAGGGTTAGACAGTGAGCTAATCGTGGAGGATAACTCTGGGAGATTGTTTACAAATCTTTCTGCAGTAGCAGATGTAAACGTACGTTTCACACAATAGCGTGGCACGGCACGGATATCGTTTCTATAACACAATTTAAACGAGACAAGATAATGATCTGAAATTGCTTTAGATCGTGAACAAGTTTCTATATTTTCAACATTCAACCCAAATGTCAAGATAAGATCGAGAGCGTGTCCTCTCGACACACTCCCTCTCCAGAAAGTCATACTTTATCACAAATCTCTTTTTCAGCAAAAAGAGCTCCATAATGCGATGCTACCACCACCATGCTTCACCGTTAGAATGATGCTGTTAGGATTTGTTATTTTATTATCTTTGTGACTATTCTGTCTCTTTATATAGCAGTAATTATTATGGACACTTGTGTTTCATCTGTGTGGAGAACAACTGCACACATCAATCAGGATATTCTATGACCGTCTTGCACACATGCTCACACAATACACTGCTTCATTTTCTTTGATTTTATTCCCCATCATAGCACAGAGATTATCTGTGCAAGTGCAGTGTGCAAGGCCTTCTGACTAACTGAAAACACACTTATACCATTCCCAACTCTTAGTCACATGTCTGAAGCACACAGTTATCTAGAACGTCTTTGTATGTTGTAGTGTTATTACATTATTCCTTCACTGAAACTAAAAGACTCAAACATTCCAGCATGACAGTGCTAACATCACTAACACTATCGTGTCTGATCTCTCTAACGCTATCGTGTCTGATCTCACTAATACTATTGTGTCTGATCTCACTAACACTATAGTGTCTGATCTCACTAACACTATCATGTCTGATCTCACTAACACTATCGTTTCTGATTTCACTAACACTATTGTGTCCAATCTCACTAATACTGTCATGTCTGATCTCACTAACACTATCGTGTCTGATCTCACTAACACTATCATGTCTGATCTCACTAACACTATCATGTCTGATCTCACTAACACTATCGTTTCTGATCTCACTAATATTATCGTTTCTGATCTCACTAATAGTACTGGGTCTGATCTCACTAACACCATCATGTCTGATCTCACTAACACTATCGTGTCTGATCTCACTAATACTATCGTGTCTGATCTCACAAATATTATCGTGTCTGATCTCAGTAATACTGTTGTAGCTGAATGATCACAAATCCTCAAATTCACGCTACACACTCTAGTGGAAAACCTTTCAGGAAGTGTGTAAGGTAAAATTTGAAATCGGACACAAAAAAAAACAACACATAGATTTGGTGATCAGGTGTCCCAAAAATGTTACAATATGTGCAAAATAATATTTACTTTTTGTAATAGTTTTGCTAATAATAGTTTTCTATTTACAGTTAGTTAGTTAGTTACATCTGAATTCAGATTATGCTGACCATTATGTATTAATCCCATTTAGAGTCATTCGCCCTTTTTCTACATCCAATGGTGATACCATCTTCAAGCACATATAATTAGGGGATAATTAGTGATTACAGTGAAAAATAAACCGCCACGATACCTGACCCTAAACCTGACCATGCTTAAAGAAATGCTGAGATGTTCTATTAAAAGCCTAGAAATGGAGATGCATATTTTTCACTGGATTCCCTTAGCCGTTTTGAGGAGTCTATGCATTTGTATTTGCTGGCAGGATTAGTGGCGGATCCTCTCAAACCACGAGTCTTTTTTTTTTAAATAGAACACGAATGGGCTGAGCAGCATGCTACTTCAACACTCAATTAAAGCATGACAGTTTTGCGTGACCTCGTAACCATAGAGACTAGAGGGGTGCCACAAAATGGCACACACACACAGAAGTGGGTGTGCGTGTGATGCCTTATGAATGATGGCAGTTTATGCAACTGTTAAAAAAAAAAGCGACGCTTTTTTCACGAAGATGTGACAGAAGCAGAAATGATCACACAGCTCATATTAGAGATTTTACTCAGACTGCAATATTAAAACTAATACTGCTTGCCAGTTCATGTATTAATGCATCATAATGATGGAAATATTCACACTTCTGTTATGGACACTGAGAAGCTGAAACAGATTTTAATGTCAGAGCTGCATTAGGCCATGTTGTGTGACGTTTTTACTCGTCGTGATTTTAAATTTTTAATCATCAGCAACAATGACTTACTGATCTACGTATGTCTACACCACGAGCAATGGGAGTATTTGTAATTATATATTATATTATATTATATTATATTATATATAGATGTAATGAAGGACAGTGGGTGTGTGCGCTTACCTGTATTTCTGTACACACACACACACACAAACACACACACACACACCGAATGTCACACCTTGTTTGTCTCTGTATGCACGCTGAGGTTAATTGTCTCGCGTTAGTTTAACCAGGTGCAGCTGACGCTCATTTGAGTTAATTTGTGCACGGTATAAAAAGGGAAGCCCTGACGAAGTTCAGGGCTGGTTATTAATTGTCTAATTGTCTGTATGTCTGAGTGTTTGAACGTCGGTTTGGCGTGGACACAGTGTCCTGGATCTATGTTCCTGTTTTGTGTTAATAAACGCACGTTTGACTACAGTCTGCAGTTTGGTCTCCTGCTTTGATCCTAGACACGCCGTCGATTCGAGCATGCGGCTCGGATCAGCACGTCCGAATGTGACAATAGAGAGATGAAATTACTAAATGTGCAAATGTGAAATCGACGTTGTTCATCCTCTGCATATTTAATCATAGTTAATCTAATAATCACCCGTGTTACTGTGATATGTAACGTGTTATACATGTGTGTGACACTTCACTTACAACCTGTTTAATTATTTCGTTGCATGATGTCGCACGCTTCGTTTGCAAGTGCCTGACAAGCATTGCTTCATCTTCCAAGCACCCATCAGCAACATGTTAACCACAGTCTCCAGACTTTTCAGCGCTAATTACATGCTAAATAATATCTTTAATGTACTGTGGTAGCCCCGCCCCCAGCACAAGTCACATGATAAATATTATCTTTAATGCCCTGCATTAGCCCTGTCCCCAGGGCTAGTCACATGATAAGTCCTTTGGGCTTCGCGTGAGGAACAAAGTGAAGAACAATGCAAGTCTTTTCACAGCATTCCACCTTGATGGGGGAAGATTAGTTAGTGGGGGAGGGGCTTTAGTCTCCCCAGGCATGAATCACATAAATATTTATGACTTTAACGTAAACATGCATACAGCAGTGCTGAAACAAAAAGTCACTTGCAAAGTGTAAATTATTGTGTAAAGTGTATTATGTTTTCAGATCCTATTTATCATATACACATACATGCAGTGAAATGTTTTAATTCCGCATATTCCAGCATATGAATTTGAACGCTGGGGTCAGTTAGAATGGTTTTCACATTATTTTGAAGTCAACATTCAGGAGTACATGATTGATTACTCAAATCTCTTATTACAAACTATTTAATACAGATTTTATGTCCTTATTTCAGTAAACTTTTTTTGTAAAACTCACTAATCTTGCATAATATAGTGCTTCCATTTTACTCGCATACTATTGTAGCTTTGTCCGAGATTGCAACATCCTGTGTCTCACAGAGACCTGGCTACATGCTGGGATATCAGATCACGCCATACAGCTGGC
>JAOUQX010084963.1:0-11646 GCA_028566295.1 Liobagrus marginatus
CCACTTACAGCAAATGTCCAGGTAGTCGCCAAAGTATTTCACTATATGCTGTATTGCACAATGTATATGTGACCAATAAAACTTGAACTTGAATATAACCCTTTTTTTTTTACTGCACTACACTTTATTAAAACTTTTTCACATTTGTTTTAATACTTTCATACTTAAATTGTGCTTTCTTACTTGTACTCATTTAACACTTTAAAAGTGTGAAAGTACTAGGCTTATAACGCATTCAAAAATGTTATATGAAGCTGTGTGCTCACTGCTCTGTGGCAGTAGCCTCCGAGCTATACTACACTGTTACCGGCTCGCCCCGCAACCAAAGACGTTGGATTTCTGCTGCATTACAAGAACACTGTGCAACTTTGCACTAAATAAAGAGCAGTTGCTTTCACTCTTTACCTTCCTCAGTGTGTCTGTATTTACCCAAACATGGCCAAGGTGCCACATCTTTAATAAATAAAAGTCTCTTTACAGACAACTTCACAATATTACCTTAATCAATCTATTAAAACGTGTCTTTGGAATCTAATAATAGCACATTTGACATAAACGTCAAGGTGAATAAGCCGTTTACATAAAGAAGTTCTGTAGACTGAGTGCATTTATAATAATATTATGATTTGTCTTACAGCTGGGAAAACAGTTCTAAAAAGGAGATCAAACCAAATCAGATCGAATAAATCAGTGTTGTGCGTAAAAGTGATTCATAATTGTTTCCTAACTAAACAGCTAGAAATCCCTGGCTTTGTTTTCTTTTATAACGATTATGCCTTCTTTGAATTTTTTGTGCAGCATATATATTAAAAGAAAAACACACGGTCTACACAACATGGACCACACCAGGACTATATTTATCAGCATAAGCCTTTTAGTGGCTCTGGAATTACAGTGACTCACGTCTCTGATTAAGAACTCTAGGGCGGCGTAGGCGATGGCGATTCCATCATGTGTGCTGGTGCCGCGGCCGAGCTCATCCAGAATCACTAAAGAGCGTGCTGTGGCACGAGACAGGATCTCTGAGGCCTCCACCAGCTCCTCCATGAAGGTGCTCCGACCTCTTGAAATGTTATCTGAGGCTCCCATCCTATCAAAAATAATAAATAAATAAATAACACAAGTCAAACTTTGTATGTTTAAGTTGGTTGTAGAGGATTACTCCGGCAGATAAAGACTGCTTTCTTGAATTTGTATGTCAGGAGTCATGTGACCAGCAGCATGATTATTATATTATAAATATATATTCTTAACTAATTATAATCATAATATTACTTAATTGATGTAATGGTTAAATATTAGTTTCTTTTTTGTAACGAGTCCCTTCTTCTGGCTGAAGACCCCTTTAGGAGCATTGCAGGAGCTTAAACGAATGTGATATCAGGCATGGCATGACCGTAAGTGTGTTCAGACAGACAGAATGGCCATAACAAACATTCACAGCAATGATTAGAACTCGAGAGCTGGGGAAGATAATGAGGGACAAATTGCTGTATATTCATTCGATTCACTATTTACATACATAGTGTATTACATTACACGGCTAAATTAACCTAATAATCGTGAGCAATGATGTGCTAACATGGAAGCGTCATCATCTAGCATCAGGCTTAAACAAAAGCGTTGCTCGTTAGGGAAAATAATAAAACACAAAAGGCCAATTTGTTTCCAAATGATTGTATACCGCGCTACAGAGGAAGAATTGATCCACAGATAGGATTCAGCAAACACACAGACACACAGACACACAGACACACACGCACGGAGTGGTTGAGGCGTTGTCCTGCTGAGCAGAATGTTGTGGGCTCCATTCACAGGGAATCAAGCTGCCACTACTGTTAATAAATGCGAGACCAATTAGATCAATAATAATCAACACACGACTTACACGAATCCTTAAACAGGCAAAGTGTCGTTCCACTTCACAGTATACAGATATAGAATACAAGATCTAAAATCCTACTAAATAAATTGAAAGGATGCTGTAAAAAGTAAATGCTAAGGATTCTGTAAGTACGCCTATTGTGACTAGTCCAGGGATAAACTTAGGACAAAGTTTATTATTACAGACGCAGATGAAATGTCGACAGGATCAAGACGAGGTTATCTACTAAAGCAAGATTGAGATTTAGGCATAAACCGTTTTTAGGAAGTGTAAAGCTTTAGATTATTCATAAAGATGATCTACAACAGAAAGGCGTGTGAGGTATAAAAGCTTCCAGCTGAAATAATTCATCAACGCTGTTGGTAAGCAATGGGTTAATAGATTCCGCTACAATTTTTAAGCACTTACAGTAAAAGAGGAATTCTGTTTCTGTTCTGAACATTCTCAGTATTTAGTCAACGCCTGTATCCAGAGCAAATTACATTTATCTTATTTATTCTGAGCAGCTGAGGGTTAAGGGCCCCAGTAATGGCAACTCGATGATCCGGGGACTTGAATGACCTTCCGATCAAGCCATCACTTGTCGCCTAAGGCTTGCTTATTGGGATGTATGTCATACATTCACATTTTTTATATTTCTTCTTAATGTGTATATTCTGTAAAGCTGCTTTGGGACAATGTGTAAGCGCTTTAAAAATAAAATTGAACTGAACTTGTGGCGTTGGAATGCTGGACTACCAGAATTTTACAAAGAAAGATAGAACTCATGTCTAAGAGTGCGCAGGTGCCTTTCTGTAAATTATTCGTCTCTGGTCAGTTTTGGAGCGAACATAAAATTTATGCATCGTTCTCCACTTTAAAAGCAGTTCAGCAGTAGTTCTGGGTCCGAAACGCCTTTTCTGTCATGAAACTGAGCGACGCTGTACACTGCTTTACATGTTTGAAATGACAAAAAAAAAGAAACGGGGAACAGAGAACTGTGATACAAAACCAAAGCTGCTGTAGCGTCAAAACCTTGAGCGTCAAAAAATGCTGACAGCTTTTGAATAACTCCTTCCTTCATCGATTTTAGGTTACTATGGAAACAGGAAATGAAATGCAAAAAAAAAAAGAACGGTTTGAAAGGATGAAGTGCTTGGTAGCCTTGCTGTGTTCATTCAGTAAAAGTGCATCAGTGCTCATGACAAGCCAGCGCATGCCAGCGCATGGACATCGGAAATTACACGCAATTGATTACATTTTATCGAAGATGTTCTGCCATAAATATATCATCTTGTAAATATTTACAGAGAGATTGACGATATTAATTCTTTCGAATCGATTCCAATTATTTGCATGTTTAAATAACCAATATGCAGAAGAGATTTCTTTATTGTTTTTCTTCTGGTTTTAACACAATAATAATAATTCAATATAACAAAATCTGTAACTCGGACAATAGGGTTAATTTTGCCCCTTCATTGCGAAACAAAGCAACTTTTGTTTCTACACCAATATAAACAAAGGGGTTTGAAACAAAAAAAATTAAGTGCACGGTCATTAAAGCATATTTGTTCAATTAAAGCTATGATCATGTAAACAAAGTCAACAATTAAACAAAGAAAAATTAATTTTCAATTAAATCAAAAATATTTTGAGATATATACAGTGTATATATATATATATATTTTTTTTCTTTTTATTTAATTTTATTTATATATCCTTATATATAAATGTATATAAGCCTTTTGAATAAAAAAAAAAAGCTTTGCTACTTTAGTGTGGCGTAGTCCTGTAATTCAGGTTAAACACAACTAGGTTCTCATGTAGAACACAGAGTCTAAATTCCCCTCGTCTCTCCTCATGATGTAGACATGCAATTCTCAAAACACCCAAAAGATGGCGCCATATATTGGCTGCACCGATATTACAAAAACGATATCCGATAATGAAAAGGGTTTAAATATTGTGGGAAACCAATTCATGTCGATGTTTATGTTTATACTGTATTTATATGAACTGCAGCAGTTACGCAGTTCAGACCAACTGAACCCCGCTGTATATTCTCTAAAAGCAAAAACTATTTAAAGCATGACAAGAAACGATTTTATTTTGCATGAGTCATGAAAGAATTTGACCTTTAATGTGATCTGGATCAGGGTGATTTTGCCGGGTTGCCAGCACATCAACAAACCACTGCATAAAAATGAGAGCTGAAGTTTGGAGAGATGACCTCAGAAATAAAATTCATCTTCTTTGCACACATTCAGCACTTTACTACATTTTAATCCTAGCTTTATTAAACACATTTGGGGGTTAGAGCATATATACACACACTACATCTACAGATATAATAGATTGTGTGTGTTCATTGTTTAATTAAGGATATCCTTTTTGGAATTTATGATGTATATCTCTTGTTAAACATTGCTAGAATTATTTAAATTTCACACATACGTAAAATGTCCCGCTTAAAAACTAATAAAGCAAAAAAATATTTATATAATCACTGGTCCAATTGGTGTGCAGAATTATTTTACGACACATCTGTAATGACTTTTTACGGGCTCTGTACTTCTATTTAATGCACATGAAATCAACAGAGCTTCAGTGTGTTGTGAGGTCATGTGACAAAATTTGCCATTTGGACATTCGATGCCTGCTTGATGCCTTCTTCGAAAAATCAATAACATGGGTACATTGAGCTGCCACTTTTAGCTTATAGAATACTACATTTTCTGAATGCCTATACGAAGTGAATTAAACAAATCTATACCTGGTATCAGCTCAGTGAAGTGCGCACTAACATCCAGATCCTCATCCAAATAAGATTTAAGACTATAAGAATGGCAGCTGTTTAGTGCCTCATCTTGGTCTGTGCACATGAGCTGCATTTAGCAGTCAACTTTGATATGAGGTAGCGGCTGCTTAGTGAAGATGCAATGAACTTTCTTAAGATGGTAAATACCACACATTCATCACCACCAGAACCAGTGGTGTTTTTCAGATTTCATTCCTCCATCATGCACCTGTTCTACATCCTCAGCAGGGCAAAGCCGTGCTAAAGACTGCCTAAGCCTCATACGATACTAATGAGTTGATCACTGTGGTGCGTTTCTGCTGACAGTGCGTTAACATAATTGGAGACTAACACGCACACGGTTAATAAACAAGTCACTGCCAAATCATGATAGCATTTCCTTCATAGTGTCAAACACGATTTAAAGTAAAAACAAGCATGAAAATGCTTCACTTGCATTTTGGACACATGCACGTGCGCATGATGAATGCACTGCTGGTCATTACGTGCAAAAGAAACTGTGATGACAGGATATTAGAGGATCGGCCACTCAACAGCAAAGGCACAGCCACAGAACAGTGACAAGACAACATACAGTAAATAAGCTTGGAATGGTTTCTCGACAGTAGTAGAATCAACGCTGTTTAAAATTGTGCAAATTCCTGTGACATCATCAAAAATGGTGTAATAACCAGCAGCGTTTTCCTACGTCCTATTTGGTCCCTGAACCAGTCAACAATTAGATCTTGGTCTTAACATTACTTGCCTACATAACACAATACCTCAGTTGCAATTGGTACAGAATATATTGCACGGATATCACACACAGTTGTATGCAGTCAGAGCTAAATGACTGTATGCTTAAGCATTTGCAGCAGTGGTCATGGTTTCACTTCCTCGATATCTAGACAATTCCATCAGAAGCCTGAAACGTACCCGAACTCTTGAGTGTTGTCATAGCCACCGAGACCCAAGCGGTCAGCCATCCTTCTTCAACCCACCCATTTAACAAGACAGAAAATGAGAGAACAATAGCAACTAGCACGCGATGAGGAATGGCAAGTGTATAGTCGAACACAGAGCTTTAACCCACATGACCGAGAACGCTTCATCACTCGGCCTCGGCTCCTATTTTCAAACTACGAAAACCATTAAAAAAAATAAAACATAGTTCTGCATTAGAGGAGAGCTGGTGGGAGGAAATAATCAATGTCATTTGAAAGAGATCTCGTTGGTGAGAGGTAGGCTTTTAACGTGGGTTTGGAAACTGAAGACTGGAGGAGGGATCGTGAAGAGAGCCTGAGGGACCTGAATAGCTTTTATTAGAAGCTACACTTATGTAACTTGGAGCTGAAGAATGGAGTTGTTCACTATACATGCCCATGAACAAGAACACCTGCTTACACGTGGCGCTTTCATGTCACCACTCTGAAACTTTCTCACAATTTTACCAATGATTCACCAGGTGTTTGGTTTAAAGACAGAATATCAACATGTAGGCTAAAAGTTTGCATGAGTGCACTAATAGATCCATTAATGAGCATTCATTCATTGTCTAGTGCTCACCCTGTACAGGGGCACTGGAGTGTATCCCAGCTAACTTAGTGTGTGAGGCGGGATACATCCTGTACAATCAGCAGTTAATCACAGGACTAACACTTATGACCAATCACGTGTTTGGAGGCGGGAGGAAATCGGAGTACCCGAGGAAAACCCACGCAAGCATGGGGAGAACATGCAAACTGCACACAAAAACACCCTCGGCGGGAATCGAACCCATGACCTTCTTGCTATGAGGCAGGAGTGCTGCCGCCCCCATTAATGAACACACAAATAAGTTAAACAAAAAATTCTTTTTTCCCCTCCAATCACTTCATAGTCATTAAACACCTTATCTTGTGCAGGGTTATTAAAAACATTAATGAAGACAGAATGGGACAACTGTCCAACATATACACCGCTCTAGGAGTAATTTAGCTTAAGCCAAAATTCCTAATGGAACAATTTTTATAAATTCATTGGAAACCAGAGAACAGTGATCCAGGCTCAGGTACGAGCTAGGAGACCATGGAGCTATGACTATCCTGACTGACCTTTAACCCTACTCACTGACCACTATGCAGACCTTAAACTATTGAGATAGATGTATATCTATATATATATCTATATCTATCTATATCTATCTATAAACATATAGATATGCACACATGCTGAATCTACTAAATGTTTGAAAAAGATGATTATTATACATTTTTGGTTCTTATAAAATTATAAGTGGCTTTTTTTTAAAGAGCTCATTCTTCACCAGTCTCCAGAAGTTAGAGAAAATATTCACACGTTTTCCAAAACAAAAGATATGTACATGATTTCCACAAAAACCAAAACAACCACATTACGCACCGAGCATTTTCTTTTACATTTTTTCCCCCGAAAAAGTTCTTAATGCATCGTGTTGCCTCCATTAGCATCAGTAGATGCCTTAAAACACTTTGCAATAGTTGTGTCAATCTCTCAGAGGAGAGGGTCACATACACAAACGATAGATGATTTGCCAGGGAACAGCTCATAGCATCCGAAATTAAGGGGATGAATTATTTCAAACTGGAAATCAGTTTTCTTTTGCTTTGTGGTCTACATGTAAACATCTGTTAAGTGCTTATTCGGCTTATTCGGGTGACAATAATAAAAATAAGCCTGACTCAGCTGTATTTATGGCCTTGCTGATAAATTAATGCATCCATCCAGACAAAGCTAGAAATGATTATCATTTATATGTATCTGCTCAAACAGTGCAATTGTGTTATACTGATATATATTCTAGATTTAACTTGGTCTTGCATGTACAAGTTCTTAACTGGTTACTAATGAAGCGAAAAAGCGTTTGTGACAATTGCAGTCAAATCATGACAGATTTATAGGAACAAGTCATGCTTAAGCATGAGGTATGACCTTCCTTTAGGCTTAGTAGCTCTAATTATACAGTGCTTCATGCATGAGGGCCATCTCCAAAAGCTGTAATATGTAGTTTGGCCCTCATTATTACACTGTTTAGTTCATTTTAACTCCAAATTTGGGAATGCGTTTCACTAAATGTTAGTGTATGACTTAAAGGATTTTGCTCATTCAGCTACAAGAACATTATTGAGTTCAGGCAGTGATGTTGGATGAGGAAATCTGGGGTCCGGTCAGTGTTCTAGTTCATCCAAAAGTGTCAGGTCAGGGCTCTGTGCAGAATACTCAAGTTCCACCACTTCAACAATAACACACCGTGTGTTATAGGCTTTGTACACAGGGGTATTATGTAAGGCTGGTACAGTGTCTGGTCTCATACGTCCAGTGAAGGGAAACTGTATTAGTACAACATACTAAGATAACGGTGTTGAATGGAATGGAAAAATTAACTGATGAAAACTTTAAAGCACTCTGTAAATGTTTTTCCATCTGTGTGACAAAGGTTTGGGGAAATACCACATGTGGGTGTTATGTGATGGTTCAATAACCAATTCTTCGGATCCAAAAAAATTTCATACTGAAGCAAAAAAAAAAAAATTGTTTTAAAAATGCTTTAAAAAAAGAAAAAATATTTAAATATTGCCACTTTACATCTCTCTCCTTTAAATAGATTATTTGTTTATTTATTAATTGGGGGAAAAGGCCGTACCTTGTAAAAATGCCATCCACAATGCCAAATGATGCCTTACTGGCTGGCACAAAGGATCCCATCTGGGCCATGATGGTGAGAAGAGCCACCTGACGAATATACGAGCTCTTTCCCCCCATGTTGGGTCCAGTGATGATCATCGCTCGCTTGCCCTCACCCTATAAGGAATAAGGAAGATTAGGACAATAAAGCAGAGTGATTGTGATGAATGGCATAGCTGCACTTGTCAAGCCATTCATTTAACACTTTAATTTGCTGTTTAAAACAAACACAGCCACAACATATGTGGCATAAACAAGTGCATATGCTCATTATACAGGAACTTGGCTTTAATGCAAACTTGACAAGGATGTTTAAAGGACATTGTAAAAAAGATGATGGGGAGAGAAAGGTCACGTGCAGAATGCAGACATGGACCACATGGATGTCATAATGTTACTGAAATAAGATGTGTGTGTGTACTTGTATGTGTGTGTCAATCTATTTACAAGTTCCAGGAAATAATTGTAGTAGTTAAGTTGTACAAGAGAGATTGTCATATAATAAAAAAATGAAATAAAATCCATCAACTATGAAAACCACAGAAGGTCTGTAGCTGTAGGAGGGAAACGTGTTGATAATGTTGAGAGTATTATTTTCAGCGTGCATAGAAGTGTCTTCACACTGGAAATGAGAACTTTATTAATGTGTTTGATACATATCCGATTGCTGGTTAATCAGCTGATATGCAAAAATGGTTGATTGTACTAGTTACTTCTATAAACGCATTACTGACTAGATATTATTCAGGACAGAACAGACAGAACCTGGATAGTTCAGCGTTGTTCGACTTTATGGTTGATAAATTGGTTATTTGGCTGCATTCAGTAATTGTAGACAGACAACTTGACCTTTATAGTGGGTTTAAATTTTTTTTTTTTTTTTTTAAAGTGCAGCTGTAGTGAAGGTGTACAAATGTATACACAGTTTATTTACTGTCCAAACAGGAGAAACGGCCGACAGTAGGATACAAACAGAAAACCCTGTTATTCGGAATGTCCAGATCCAGACAAATAAACCGCACATGGAACAACACAAGGACATGATAAATGATACAGAGGGGAAAGAACACCAGTGGTGATAAATGTGATGGACGTGACTGATAGTCCAGTCCAGGAGAAACACAAAAGACTGAAAGAAGGACAAAAGACGGTGTGGTAGGATAAAAACAATGTTGTGCCACTGAGCAACGGCGTGTGTGAGGCTGGTTTATAAAAATAATTAGAAAGCTGAATAGTATCTGTACTACTGGAAATGGTGAAAAACCTTATTTAACCAAAAGGACCTATTATCAAATAAGCAGTTTAGAACACTGGGGCAAATCCATTATTAATCACTCGCTTAATAGACATTATAATAAAGTGCTAAGATTCTGCATCCCACTGTTCACTACACCACAATCTCACACCTTATAGATGAAGGATGAAGATGGTGAGAGCGTGCATCAATAGGCTTGGACAAGATTACGTTAGATTAAGCTCAATTATTGTACAATAATATTGATTAGGAGATCAAAAAATAAAGTATGCGAGAGAAGAAGAAAAAAAAAAAAGAGAGAACGAGAGTGTGAGTGTAGGAGAAACAAAGAGACAGCAAGGGAAATAGAGTGCAAGAGAGATGAATGAGCAATAAAGAGCAAGAGAAAGAAAGCACATGAGAGAACACTGGAAGAAGAGGGGCAAGAGAATGAATGAGAGATAGAGAGAGATAGTGAGAAAGAGAGGGAGAGAGAGAGAGGGACTAGAGAGAGACAGCAAGAGAAATGTAACTCAGAGGAGAAAGACAGCGAAAAAGAACAGCGCGCACACAGAGAGTGAGTATGAGGGAGAGAGAGAGAGGGACATAAAATAGAGTAAAAACAAGAGAAATTAGAGACATAAAAATTGAGGATAAAGGAATACAAGTCTGGCCAACGGGATGCCTTATGTTTTAATTTTCTTCATGTAAAACTGATTAACCTGCTGTGAGAAAGACAGACTGCCCTGAGATCAACAAAACCTTTGAACAGCTGTACCTAAATTCTGTGCAATCCTTTTAAGCACATGTGCACACACACACGGTTCAAAGGGACTGTTTTTCTAGCAGAGATCAATATTTCTTATAAATAATGATCTTTTCATGCTGACAGCAGTATAGAACATACTATAGAGTTATAGATACTTTATGGGTTATATTGAACTCGAAATCCCAAAGAAAAATGTCCCAGAATAATGCACCACTGGGGTGTACTATATATATATGTATATATATATATATATATATATATATATATATATACACACATACATACATACACACACACACACACACCCCTACGCACGCACACACACTGGCTGTCTTAATCAGTAACACCTAGAATATTGTTACGTGTATGGCATCTTCATAGAAAA
Organism: Liobagrus marginatus; assembly: GCA_028566295.1. Classification (NCBI taxonomy): domain Eukaryota; kingdom Metazoa; phylum Chordata; class Actinopteri; order Siluriformes; family Amblycipitidae; genus Liobagrus; species Liobagrus marginatus. The sequence goes on from JAOUQX010084963.1 coordinate 10,755, forward strand.
AAGTAGCTTGGGGTGCTTCACAAAAACAATAAAAAGACCAAAGAAAAAGTGCAAAACAGAAAACGAGTAGGGGCAAAATATCAAAATTGGGGAGCTATAATTACTGACTGTATCCCATTTAAAGCCCCTTCTATTGATGGGATTTCAAACACTACTGACCAGATATTATTTAGTTCCTTTAAAAAAGATCACACATAAATAGGTCATTTGCATATGCGTGTGTGTGTCTGTGTGCGCGCATGTGTGTGTGTCTGTGTGTGCCTTTGTGTGTGTTGAATCGTATTCAGTGGTAGAGCTGCAGGCGATTTACAGAAATAATGACAAATAGCATTAGGTATAAAGCAGGATGGGGAAGAAAAAAAAACAATAAAGAGGATTTAACTGTCTTAACTGCACTGATAGGTGTAATTAATTTCGTCCTCAGTATAAGACAAATATAGCTACATGAGACATGCATGCTGTTGCATGCGCTACAATAAGAGTCCATATGTTAAACATGCGTCTTGAACTTATTACTCTTTCGCCTAGTTACCAATATCTCACGTTGCATTTGATAAAATGTCTTATAACACTCATGTGTTGAATGTAATGGCAGCAGGAACCATCATCATTCTCATCGCCATTATAGTCACTCTGGATGAGGGCGTGTACCAAATGCTGTAAATGCTTCCCTACTTTAATGGTTACCATCTGGGCTGCATTAAGACTATTCATTTTTATTCATCGTTAGAACTGATCACCTCCTCAAATACACTTGCGTCACATCAGCACATCTGCAGTGCAGAGGGAGGCCCCTCCCTGAACTGTACGCCTCATTCGTGCACACACACACACACACACACACACACACACACACACACACACACACACACACACACACACACACACACAC
>JAOUQX010085098.1:0-11622 GCA_028566295.1 Liobagrus marginatus
TAATTAATTAGTTAATTTTCAGGTTTCTGTTTGGGTTCACTGCATACACGGCGGGCGATGGCGCAATCTTAGCACAGTGGGTTAACTCTGCATAGAGTTTTCCTCACATTAGCAGTGGTTAGATAGAGCCCCTGGTCGTTGGGAGGAGGGATGCGCTTCCTCACTGCTACATTTTTCTGTGCTTCAAATCAAGCGTAGAAGTTGTTCAATGCATCTGTCAGGGAGGTGTCACTGTCACAGACAGGTGAAGTTGTCTTGTAGTTAGTGATCGCCTGGATGCCCTCCCACATTGAATTGAGCCTAGCCTGTCTAGCTGGATGGCTGAGTTCGTCGCTGAACCACGTTTCCATAAATATAAAAATGCATCAGTCTCTAAACTCTCACCATGTGGTCCGTTTAAGTTGAATGTAGTCCGGTTTATTATCCAGGGCGCAGACGTTTGTTTGAAGAATGGACGGGATAGCCAGTCAAAAAAGTTTGCTTTTAGCCTAGCACGGACACCCGCCCGATTGCCAGGCTTCAGCTTCCTCAAGCACCACTTCCATCGTCCTCTCCCTCAGTTACCGGCATCAGGCGACACTGAGGACTGTGGGCCTAGACGTAATAAGCCGAGTTTATGGAATTTCTCCAGCACCTCGATGTTCAGGTAGGTTTCTGCATGGTTTTTTATGTCTAAATAATGTCCGGTCGTGGTATACATGGACACCACTGTCTCTGGTATCAACTGTTTCATTGACTGAGTGGTCACTGCAACGAATTTCCAAATAAAAAAGGTAAAAAAAAAAAGCAAAAGTGTGGTCAATGAGTGAAGTCCAGTTGGATTCTTCATGTAATAGGCTACCCTTTTCAAGTGAGAGAAGTATGCACGTTAACCCTTGCAAATAGTGAGGGATAACTTGACACACACACTTATAGCATGCACACACATAGAGTTCCCAGAGTTCGGAAACAGGAAAAGGAGGCAACTCCTAAAACATTGATTCTACCAACCAGTTTAAGGATGAAGACAACAAAGTCATTGTGAGGATGACAAATTTCATGCCATGGTCAAGATAAACTTTTCAAAGAGGAAAGGAGAAATTAGGCTTGGCCAAGACCTTTCGCTGGGTCAAGTTAAAGCTCAGACACCAAACCCACTGGTGTGATGAGGGTAACTCAGTCAAGTTTCTGGACTATACAATCCAATCGGTCTCACAAAGCCTGCAAAGCACAGGGGGGCCTTGGTTCTTGGATCTTGGTTCAAAGGGTATTCCAAGAGGCTAAACACAGCTCTAACATCATCAAGGATACATGGGACCTTGCGCTGTCAGATGAAATTGGAGAGAATGCTATCCACTTCTTTGAAGAGTAATTCCAACTTAGCGACATCAAGTTTGCAAGGGCATTGACTCCAGAGATCACTGCCACTAAGCCTATAGCTTTAACCTTCTCTGATGGCAGCAAAGGTGCCTATGGCGCTGTTCTGTATCTATTGTGGGACTGCGATAAAGGTACAATGGCAAGACTAAGTAAGACTAAGACTGAGTCTAAGGCCAAGTTAACTCCCTTTGACCACAAAAGAGAGGCAGTCAAAGCAGAGCTGTGTGGGGCAGTTTTTGCCGCCCGGTTGAAGAAGTACTTTGAGCAACACAGCCAAATTTAAATCAGACGGTGGTTCCACTTCCTCAACAGCCAGACAGTTCTTGGTGCAATCCAGCGGGAGAGCTATGGATTCCAGACCTTTTTTGACAACAGAATTGGAGAGGTTCAAAGCAGTAAACAATGTCAAGACTGGTGGTGGATCCCTGGACTTCTGTAATGAACTCGCAGACACAGGTGTAGTAGGATCCATTTGCAGGAGGTCTTTATTTACACAGGGCAATTCTGATGTAGCATGTGGATCAGGAAATCCAAACACATATTCAAGGGACTGGGCTAGATCCACTACAACTAGCAAAACCACGGCTAGAAAAACAAAGACTGGACTAGCTATAAACAAAATGACTAGCATAACCAAGGCTAGCAAAACAAACACTAATGTTTGAGAGGCACAGACAGAACTGAACATGTTTAAACTAAACATAGACAGCTTTAGACAGGACATGGGGAAAACAAGGACTTGCTTTTGAGCTAGACAGAACAAATAGAGTAACCCCAGAAGAAAGGTGCACGTGTGGTATGGTGAAGGGAAACCCAGGAGGTAATAAGTAACCTTAACCAATATTTAAGCTGACTAATAAGGTAATTAAAATAAGAAGGTACCACAGGGAATGGACAGTGTCTGTCATGCGGTCAAGTGGAAAAGCAGGGTAAATATGGCTATAAGGCTGAGGATAGCCCATAGCAGCTGTAAGGTGATTGACACACACACATGACACACACACGCTTACACAAAGACATAACTGGTCATATACACATGAGAAATCCTAACCATTGAGATAGCATTTTTTGATAGAATAAAACGATGACTCTGTGACTTTGGTGGAATTCGGCTTTCAACATAGGGTCGAGTATGTGGGCTGCCAGCTCCCATGACTGTTCCTCAGGTGCGTATCCTTCGCAATCCACCAAATATTGAAGGCCCTTCCCCCTCCTCCTGGAGTCCAGTATTTGTTTGAGCTGGTAGGTGAAGGAGTGGGCATGAGCAGGGAAACATGAAAGGTGGGTGCGATGCGGTACTGTGCCAGGAGGTGGAGTCTGTATGCCACAGAGCTGACCTGGCGCTCCACTTGGAAGGGCAAAATCAACCTTGGGGCCAGTTTGTGGCACGTTTGGTGTAGTTTGAGGTCACGGGCAGACAACCATACCCATTGCCCAAGTGTGTACGCCGGTCCCCGTCTGCGATGTCGGTCAGCTTGCCAGCGAACTCCATCCTAATTGCATTCTAGCTGTTGGTGCGACACCTGTCATGCTTCTCGGCTTCGTCTGAACCAGTGGTCCACTGATGGCAGGTGGGATGGCCTCTCGTTCCAGGGGAAGAGAGGAGGCTGGTAACTGAGCATGCATTGGAAGGGAGTAAGGTGTGTGGATTCTCTGCGGAGAGAGTTCTGGGTGTTCTCTGCCCAGAGGAGAAAGTGGGCCCAGCCGCTGGTGTGTTCTAAGCAGTAAGGCCAGAGGAACTTGGTCAGCTCCTGGTTCAGGTGTCCCACCTGACCATTTGATTGTGGGTGGTATCCTGATGTCAGGCTCACTGCAACCCCCAGTTGGGTCCACAGATTCCTCCAGACCTGAGAGGTGAACTGTGGGCCCCGATCGGAGATGATCTCCTCCGGGAGGCTGTAAAAGTGGAAGACATGGTGGAGTAGGTGCACGGCCATCTCCAGGGCCGTGGGGAGCTTCGGGAGGGGAATGAAGTGACAAGCCTTGGAGAATTGGTCTATGCCAGACAGTATGGCTTTGTGGCCTTGTGAGTGTGGCAGGTCTGTGATGAAGTCTATAGCGATATGGGACCAGGGTCAGTTGGGTATAGGCAGAGGTTGAGGAGACCCGTGGGGCATTGGTGGTCCACCTTTGCCACGGCGCATCGTTCGCTGTTAGCTACAAGGGCACTAGCCTCGTTGCAGAGATTCTTCCACCAAAAGCTATTTTTGAGGAGACGGATAGTGTTGCCGACCGCCGGATGGCCCGAACTTGGAAGTGCATGGACGAGTTGGAGCGGGGCTTTGTGGAAACGAAGTGGCACGTGGGTGCGATTGGCTGGGCAGGTGGTGGGGGGCATGTCTGGTGCCAATCTGTTCCACTATTTCCCATCGGATGGGTACCATGTCTGGGTTGGTGGCAGTATGGGAGTGGGTTACGAACGACAGGTCCTTCATGTTGGTGGGAGAGGGCGTCAGCCTTGCTGTTCTTGGTCCCAGGCCTGTATGTTACCGAGAACCGGAAGCGGGCCTAGAACAGGGCCCACCATACCTGTCGGGGGTTTAAGTGTTTAGCAGTGCAGAGGTACTCGAGATTCCAGGGGTGTCCAGCTCCTTCCAACCAGTGCCGCCATTCCGCGAAGCCGGCCTTCATTGTGAGTAGCTCGCAATCCCCCACATCAAAGTTTATCTCTGCTGCTGTCAGTTTGCGGGAGTAGTAGGCACAGGGGAAAAGCTTACCATATTTGCATGGCGCTGGGACAGGACCGCCCCAATGCCACAGTTGAAGGCATCCGTCTCCACATTGAAGGGTCGAGAGGGGTCAGGTTGGCGAAGGATGGGAGCCCTCGTGAACAGTCCCTTGAGCTCCTTGAAGGCTTTGCCTCCTTCGTCCATTGCAGTCGGTTCATCCCTTTCTTTACCAGCAATGTGAGAGGCACTGCTACCAACCCCCTCCCGAAATTTGGAATAAACCATTGGTAGAAATTGGAGACACCCAGGAATCTCTGCAGGTCCTTCAGGGTGCGGGGGCATGGCCATCGCTGTACTGCCTCTGCCTTGCCTTTCTCCATTGCTACAAAAATGTTATACAGTATTTATATATATAATGCTATAAAATAAAAACATTTAGTCAGATTTTAAAAAGATTTTTACCATTATAAGCAACATCCAAACCTATAGAAACATAATAAAAATCAGAATTAGACTCGTCGGTGAGAGTCGACTGAAACCGACGTGGAGGGTCACTTTATAGATATGAGAATGGGGGGGAAAAAAAAAAACGAGTTTGAAACGACTGGATTAGAGAGATATAAATAGAGGCTGGAGAACTTTGTGTGTGGAATTTATCATACAACAAGTTATTAAAAAAGATGAATCATCTACCTTTAGACAAGTTTCCAGCCTTGTTTCCAGCCTATGAGCATCGGGCAAGCAAGGTCATGGCATGGTCCAAGGTCCAGTTCTAGCTTCGATGACTGATCAGACCTTGTTGTAACCGGCAAGTGAGAGGCAATAGACCTGAATCGAGGGGTCTGAGAGGCAGCAAAGATCAGAAGTCTCAAGAGGACTTCAGTAAGCAAACAGGACATCTGCAAGATGCTCACACCAACCTGTAACCAGAGCCATACCAGATGGATCCAGGAACTTTATCCAAATCAACACTGGTAGCTTTCGGTACCACTCAGCTACGCCTAAAACAAGGGCTTCTACGGACTCTTGACTATACACACACACAGCAATGTTTAGCAATGAAACATACACACACACATAGCAATGAAAAGAGTTTCTCTTTTTTTGTCTGTTTGAAATATTTCTATCACATGATTGTTATGATGGTTGTGAACTGGGTGATATATATCACTGTCATGCAGAAATGCAGGCAGAGTTGGAATTTTTCCTCGTAATTGTCCAGAGGGTTTTTTCACCCACTCCAGGTTCACCATTTTTGAGAACGAGCAAAACAAATAGGAAAAGATGGAGGGAAGAATGAAGGTGGATAAAAAATGTATAAAAGATTTTTATAAGATTTAGAAAAAATTATATATCTATATATACAAAAAAAGGTCTGAGAGACTTAGAGAAAAAGGAAAAGGATAATGAGACTTAATGCCTCAAAGGGGGGAAGAATGATGAAAAAATCATTTACTTATATTAAGATAAATAAAATTAAGGAAAAAAGTGTGCTATCAAACATAACTAGGAAAGCCAGATGACTCATGTGCGTGTTTGACACTCGTGTGTCAAGTCTGCTGTGAGCTTGGAAAAAAACAGAGAGAAGATATTGGGGAAGTAAGAGTAACCTTAAAGAACAGACCTCCATGAATCTGCATGAATCACCCTGGTCTGCAGACAGTACAGGAAACCTCCACGTAGAAAAAGAGGAGCAAGGTCATAGAGACAGGATAAAGGCAGTCTGGGTGGACATGTCATGAGGAACATGTAGTGTGACTATTGTACCAAAATAGTTTGCAGAGAAGTTTACTCAAGAAACGGTGTAAAAATGAGCAGGATTTTATTAAAAAAAAAATAATAATAATAATCCATTTTAAAGACCTTTAAACTATAGGCCCAAATAATTAAATGAATGGGAAATTAAAGGACCGCTTAAAAAAAGGTAACTAACATACATATATGTTGGAACAGAAGGGGAAAGCCAAAATAGAAGTTAAGGGGAATAAGTGACCGCAGAATGACCTTAATAGAGGCGGCTGGTTTCTGAGGCATTCAACAAACAACATTTATGGAAATCAACATACCCACTCAAACAGCAGTGCTAACACAAAAACTGACTAACAAAGTGTAAATCATTATTTTGTTGTTTGTTAATGAGTGGTTAGAATGGTCTTCACATCATATTCACAAGTAAATATTCTAGCTAAAATTACTGATTTCTCAAATCTTTTTCACAAACTATTCAATATGGTTTATGGCCTTATATCAGTAAACTTTTTTTTTTTTTTTTAGCAAAACTCACGTTCTATGCATAATATTTTTTTCCTATGAAATTCAAACATGTACATCAATTTTGCTCAATTGTTCAAATAATTGCATCAATTATTGTAGCATAGCATATCCTTGTAATGGGCAGGAACGAGAGAGCATGTGTTTCATGGTGTTTTTGTGTTTTGTTTTGGCTTCACATGCTCCACTGTTCGCACACACGCACACACACACTGAGTGCCATGCCTTTAGTTTAACTATGCACGCCTGAGTGACACTCTATGTTTAACTGTCATGCCCCAGTTTAAACCAGGCACACCTGATTTGTGTTTGTCTTTAATCATGGGAGTAGTATAAAGGGGAAGCACAACGCTCAGCGCAAGTCGTTGATGTGATTGTGTTTCATTGTTATAGTTGTGTTCATGTTAACTGTGGATGCTCAAAATAAAGAGATCATGTTCAAGAAGCCTGCATCTGAGTCTTACCTGCATCCCGGTTCGCATCTCGCTATCCGGACCGACCCTTTTTGAGCGAGCACACCACAGAACGACTTGCAAAACAAAGTGACTCAGCGGGCATGTACGGAAAGGCTTGGAGGACTGGCGGCGAGCGAGCACGCACAGTTGGGTCCAGCCGGAAGAAAGGCGCACGACGCAGAAAGCACGCGTCGTCCCAGCAAACCGAGCAGCCAGTTGTGGGACCGGATCATAACGATTCCGACGATGAGCGGACTATGGAGGAGTGGATGGCGAGTGGACTGTTCCCGGAAGTGCGTGATTGGGACACGAATCCACGCTATGCGAAACTGCTTTCTGAGACGCCATTCCTCTCGTTATTTTCGCGGGACTATGGCTTTGAACAACCGAGCCTCCTCGAATACTACAGAAGGTATTTCCCCCAGGAGGAGGATGCAGACGCAGAGGTAATTTTGTTGCCCGTGCCAGCTACACAGTCTACGGACGTGCACGAGCCATGCCCCCATCAGCCCGCCGAGACAGCCGCTCCCCCTGGGTCTGCATTCTTGGGAGTTGATCGGTGTTTGATGAGGGTGATGCAGGGAGAGCGCGGCATGCAAGAGTACGTCGCCGAGTTCGTGGAGGAGGCGACTCAGGAGGAGCTGCACAACAAAGATCTTGGAATTGTGTTTTGGAGTGGGCTGAGCAAGCCCTACCTCAGCCAGCTGAGCGGAGTACAGGTACGAGCACACGCCGCACGCTCTAATCTGTTTACTAAAATCTTGCAGTGCCGAGCCAGCGCGCAGCAGCAGCCAGCCCGAGCGGGCTCCAGAGCTGGACCAGGGGCCTCCCGGCAAGGACCATGTTTCAAACAAGGACAGTATTCCAGTGAAAAAGAGTGCTCCACCGAATGACAGTGTTCCACATACCGACAGTGTTTGACGTACCGACAGTGTTCCACGTACTGACAGTGCTCAACCGACTGACAGTGTTCAACCGACCAAAGGCGCACAGCTGAGGGACAGCGCCCAGAAGACAGACACCGCCCCAATGACAGACAGTGCTCCAGGGCCTGACCCCACGTCCGAGATTGACAGCGGGTCCGATTCCAAGCGGGGGTCTGAAGGCGAGCGGGGGTCTGACGCTGAGTGTGTGGTTGAGGCTGAGTGTGTGGTTGACGCTCAGTGTGTGGTTGACGCTGAGTGTGTGGTTGAAGCTGAGTGTGTGCCGGAGGCTGCATGTAATGAGTGCGTGCCGGATGCTGCAGGTGGGGAGTGAGTGCTGGAGGGTGCTGCTCAAACCGACGCTGCTGCGCAGACCAACAGTGCTGCGCAGACCAACAGTGCTGCACTGACCGACGGTGCTCTAGTGCCTGACCCCACGTAAGAGGTGGACGGCGGGTCCGAGGCTGAACGTGTGGGTGAGGCCAAGTGCGTGAGGGAAGCCGAGGGCGTGAGTGAAGCCGAGTGTGTGTCCGAAGATGAGTGGGAGAGTAACGGTGACTGGATGTCTGAGTTCGGCTGGGTGTTGGACCGTGAGAGCGTGTCAGACAGTGAGAATGTCTCAGACCATGAGAGTGTGTCTGGGGAGGAGTGTGTGACCGAGGATGAGTGGGAGAGTGACGGTGACTGGATGTTGGAGTCCGGCTGGGTGTCAGACCGTGAGAGTGTGTCCGATGGTATGCCTGTGTCTACCTGTCTGCCTGACTCTCTTTCAGAACCCCCGTGTTCTTCGGACTCCCTCTTAGAGTTCGTCTATACCTCTGACTCTCTTCTAGAACCCCCGTGATCTTCCAACTCCCTCTTGGAGCCCGCCTACGTCTCTGATTTCTTTTCAGAGCCCGTTCCTGAGCCTGGCGGTGGACCAGAACCCAAGCCAGCATCTGATCAAAGATCCAGCTGGAGGCCTGTGTCCGACCAGCCAGCTATAATGCCGTGGGTAGCCGCAAAGCCCTGAATTCTTCACAGCCCGGGCCGCCCCGCCTGCCCTGCCCTCATCGGTCCATGGTTGCGCCCCGGCGTCCTGGGCCCCTACCCGAGTCCCCAGGCCCTCCCCAAGGGCCCGCCCAAGACTATGGATGGTTCCGTTTGCGCAGCCGGAGTGTGTGCATACGGGGGGGATCTGTAATGGGCAGGAACGAGAGAGCATGTGGTTCATAGTGTTTTGTGTTTTGTTTGGTTTCACATGCTCCACTGTTCGCACACACGCACACACACTGAGTGCCACGCCTTTAGTTTGACTATGCACGCCTGAGTGACACGTTATGTTTAATTGTCATGCCCCAGTTTTAACCAGGCGCACCTGAATTGTGTTTGTCATTAATCATAGGAGTAGTATAAAGGGGAAGCGCTGACAAAGCTCAGCGCAAGTCGTTGATTGTGTTTCATTGTTATAGTTGTGCTTATGTTAACTGTGGATGCTCAAAATAAAGAGATCATGTTCAAGAAGCCTGCACCTGAGTCTTACCTGCGTTCCGGTTCGTGTCTCGCTATCCTGAGAGAACCATTCGGAGCTCGCTCGCTACAATGCTTAATACAAACAAAATATATGTTGGCTAGGAGTGTGTTATAAGTAGCTCAAATAAGCACAAACGTTAGGGTGTCACAACATGTCAAAACATCTCAATGGCCACAAAAAACCCTAGGTCTCCAGAGTACCTACTAAATAATAATGGGCCTAACACTTATCCTTGGGGAACACCCATTGTATAATGTAAGTTACAGGACTAAACCCCTTTGATCTTTACACATTGTTCTCTATTTAATTAATATGAAGATTTCCACACTAAAGCTTCTGGTGAAAACTGACATTTAGCTAGTTTAGAAAGGAGAAATTGTATCGAAGGCTTTACACAAATCTAGAAATATAGCACCAACTAATCTTCCTTTGTCGACTTTACATTTAATAGAGCAAATAAAATTTAAAGTTTCTTTAAGATAATTTACTCTGAAACCAAACTGCAAACAATGTAAACCAGACTTAACTGTGTTAAATTAGGATATTGTAATTTGATTAGTGTTGAGATGCAAAATAATGACATTAACCTTTTAATATGACTGGAATAACAACTGTTTGCAAGATCAAGGATATTTTAAGGAATCTGGAATAGATTAACAAATTTACCCCATCCGCTTGGATGTTCTGGGTGTTGAGAACAACTTGTGGAGAAGTCTCCTTCTTCACATAACTGTGCAAAAAGATCTTGTCCTTTTCACCATTTTGTCCTTGATGTGGAGAATTAATGATGGAGAAATCTTCTTCTCGTAAAACCGTGTAAAAAGGCCTTCTTCTTTTCACTTAATAATAGAGAAATAGAGTTCAATAAGTTGACTTATACTGAGGAATATCTTACAGGTATTTACTTTTAAAGGAGAAGACACAATAAACCTTTTTGTGTTTTAAGGATATACTCACAATGGGAGGTCCTTGTATTTATTCAATGATAACATAACAATTTATAAAACATTACAAATAAAAATTCAAAATAATAAAACTTTTCTCAGATAAGTTAAAAACCTAGCTATCTGTTCTTCTGGGGTCTGCTTTCCTTAGGAGGAGTCATGGCTCAAGCTATCAACCATCAGAGTCATAGCCAGGCAATGCACTGAAAATGAACAGATTTTACAGCAATGAACAGCTTATTACAATGTTACAATTACAATTACAATGTAGCTGTACTCGAGGTGGCTATCAAAACACATAGCTCTAATCGAGGCGGCCTATCACAACGCTCTGCCTTTACGACATGTTGGCTGTGGTCAAGGCGGCAGTGATTTATTACACAAGGGAGGTTATTCACAGTTCAACCCATAGAGAGAAAAATAAAAACTTTAAAACATTGTAATGGGAATTACATTGTTTTGCATGTTGCCATTTTGAAGTAGGTCTAAAGTGTTATGCTGAAGCTGTAAATTTTAGAGTAATTTCCTATTGCCGGCAATAAAGAGAAAATTCCTGTTTGACTAACATTTCCATATCTCTCTAATGCAGTGCTTCTCAATTATTTTTTGGTACGCCCCCCTTTAGGAAGAAGTAAACATTTCGGGCCCCCCCCCCCAACTCTCTGCCGTGACTGTAAATAGCATCATTTGTCAATAAAAGTATTAAGTACACCTCTGCATAACATCGTGCTAACAGTGCTAACAGTGCTCTCTGATTTACTGAAATAGCATTCATAAAGCGGGACGATTGTAGTAAAAAACAGTTCCTCGGGATCACACGCGCCCCCCCTGGCATCGCTGCGCGCCCCCCTATTTGAGAAACACTGCTCTAATGTGATTTATTTAGTAATAGGTAAATTTCCAAACAACATATTATAAAACAATCTTAGTAATAATATATAACAACATATAATAGTAGTTGTTCTTGTCAGCTGGTCTTCATTCCTGCTGTCTTAGGTACAGCGTCTGATCGGTTTACGATTCCAGAAGTGGCAGGATCGGAATTCATCCAGAATCCAGAATCTGATTTTATCAGAAGTTTCTCATTAAGCTGAATCAATTGCAAATGATTCTGTAAGCTCTGTACCCCTTTTCTAACTTCTTCCAATTTACTTATTAAACTAAGCTGCTTACTTTTTGCCTGTCTTTTTAACCTTTTAATTAAAGGTCTAATTTCCTTTTTGCACTGCTTTCTTACTTTACTATCTCCCCTCTGTACTGAGGCATCTGATAGGGTCATACCTCATCTACACCCCTCCGTAATGTTTAACTGGGACATTCCTTTACTAAGTATTTTCATTATTTTCTGATTATGAGGTTTAGATATGGGCGTGTTGTTGTAAGAAGAGACTTCCCTCCGCAACGTTTTGAGTTGGCTTCTGAGAATTCCAGAAAACAAGAGAGTGTTAGGATTAACAATGAGTATCAGTCAGAAAGAGAGGGATACAG
>JAOUQX010085114.1:0-11620 GCA_028566295.1 Liobagrus marginatus
TGTTAGTGGGTGGGATATGTTACTGTAAGTGGGTGGGATATATTACTGTTAGTGGGTGGGATATGTTACTGTTAGTGCATGGGATATATTACTGTTAGTGGGTGGGATATGTAACTGTTAGTGCATGGGATATATTACTGTTAGTGGGTTGGATATGTTACTGCTAGTGGGTGGGATATGTTACTGTTAGTGGGGGGGATATGTTACTGTTAGTGGGTGGAATATATTACTGTTAGTGGGTGGGATATGTTACTGTCAGTGGGTGGGATATGTTACTGTTAGTGGGTGGGATATGTTAATGTTAGTGGGTGGGATATATTACTGTTAGTCTTCCTTAATTAATTATTACAGCCTCATTCAGCAGCTCATTTATTCATAAATACATTTAGATTATTTAACACACTCATACTAAGGAATGTGATCAATGGATCGACTGTAAATGCAGGATAACGAAAAATCAACAAAAAAACATCTGATCAATATAATCCTCACAAAAAACATTTTTTCCTATAAAATCATTGCATTTGTCTGCATTAGACTGGATTGATGTGTGCATATGCTATGCTACATTCCGGTGACAAATGGTTGCTATTCAGTGACTCAGTAGGGAAGTGAGAGAGACTGACGGCAAAGCAGCAATGATAATCAGGGTCATACAAAGCATTTGTTGCAGACGGTTAATTTTTACAGTCCACCTATGTCTGAAACTCTCCCACAAGAATCTAAGAGACTGTGAAAAAGAGAGAGAGAGACACCTATAGATAACGATCAGCCATAATGTTTAATCCTCCTGTCTAATATTGTAGATCCCCCCATGTGCTACCAGAACCAACTGAAGCATGGCCTCCCCACGACCTATGAAGGCGTGCTGTGGTATTAGCGGCAGATTCAAGTTCTCTATGGTGTGAGATTGGGCTTCATAAATCTGAACTGTTTGTCCAAACCGGTTTACAGATCTGGAAAAAGTGGAAGCCAAAACAACCTTCGTGAACTCTTGGTCATGTTATTCGAACTAATCCGGAACCATTTTAGCAGTGTGGAAAGCCACATTTATTTCCTTTTTCCACATATTGCATCTTGGTGTCATGAGTTACTCGGTTAAGTGACACACAAAACACTCCATGATGAAAAATAAAACCTTAAATCATCAGACCAGACCATCTTCTGTTATTGCTTTATGGTCTACTGTAGATGTAAAGCTCACATACTCATTGTAAGTCTCAAGTGTAGATGCTGATGGAAACCGCCAGGTTGCTGCAATCAGTTATGATACTTTAAATGGGTTTCCTTGGACTAAGGACTAGACCAATACCAAAAAAAAAAAAAGCAAGGCAGTTAAGTTGTTATGGTGTTAATAAATTGCCAAGGAAAGGCTTAAGACACTAGACTGTATGTATAGAATGACTGCTTTATCCTTGATATACTGTACCATCAGCATACGTCTGAAAACAACAGCCGCGCCATTCTTCAGGTATGGAGAACCAGGTGACGTCCGTTGGAGATGACGGAGCCTTCGTTTCTGCATCACGAACGGTTCGTTATGACCTTTTTGAGGACCTTTTATTGGTAGCATTTTGAAGTAAGTCATCTGTTCGCGGAAGCCGTGTGCCGAATATTGCCACGGTACGTTTGATGGAAAGGTCCTTTTGCTACATGCTGCACTTTCAGCTAGTTTAAATGTAATGACCGCACGGTGGACGTCCTCAATCAATGCCATATAGTACAGTGATGATGTCATATGTTAACATTGCCCAAATAGATTCTGGACAAAACAGAACAGAATAGGAGAGGTACCCAATAATGGATGGATGGATAGATGGGCAAATGGACGGACGGACGGACGGACAGACAGACAAACAGACAGTCAGATAGGACGATAGATAGATAGACAGACAGACAGATATATGTTTTTACAGTTTTTACCCTCAAGCCATCAGGCTTCTCAAGACCAAGAACTGAAACACTCACACACACACACACACACACACACACACACACACACACACACACACACACACACTCGTTAATACGAACATTAAAATGCAGTTAAAAACATTCTAGCCTGAATGGAATGGAACCGTGTTAAATATGAATATTACACATTTGAATATGGAGAGAAAAATGTTTTTATATTATATATTTTTATATATTTTTTATATTTCATAATCCTTTTCTTCGCTCCATGTAAAAGAATAATGCAGACTTGATCAGATTTGTTAGTGCTTCGATTTGGAATTGAATGGGTAACGTTTCCTGGATTCTGGAAATGAAAGCTCTTACAAAAGTATTTGCACTCTCCTCGCTTTTATCAATGCACTGCTAATTGTTTTTCTATTTTTCAGCACACAACCGTAGATCGACATAAAACTACCTTATGGGTGAAGTAAACTAGTGCAGTGCTTTTATATATATATAAAAAAGAAAAAAGAAATCCCACACACTCCCCTGCCATGCTTTTACATTCTTTTTCAGTTCGCCCCATCTCTCTCTACTGTTGGCATGACAACTGTCCGTGACCGTTGACATGCCAAAAGCCTATTAAACCGTGTCTTCTAGGAGTTTTCAAACCAAAGCAACAGCACAGCAAACAGAAAAGGGACTTTGAATGCATGCACGTAATTATTTTCATATGCAATTGTTAATATGATTTGTTATAATATTATTCGTTAATGTCATTCTAATAAAAAAATTGTATACATTACACTTTAGATCCGGTAATATTTTTTCCATTCAAATGATTCCTTTAATTTTATATTCACATTTATTTTCTAATATATTCCAAAAATGTTATAATCCGTTTAAAAAGTCTTGCATTTGGGTGATTGTACCCTGTAGGTCATTTGGAGTTGAAGGTGGACACCAGGTCAGAAATATGCGCTAATGATGCAAACAACAAACTAAACTTGTGCTAAACTTGTAACGCGTTACATACAGACTACAAGCGCTATGTTCGATCTATACTTTACTTGTGTAGAATCCGCCATTTTGATATGACCGACATCTTTACAACGCTAGATGATGTTAAACGAGTGCTATTTAAAGACAAGGAACAATGTTGTTTCCCCTCTGACGTACTTAAAGCTACTACTAGCAACAGGACCAGCATGTTAGCATAAACAAAAGTAAGACAAACGTACAGGTTTATATACACAAACTAAACGAGGAGAACTAATTAACTCAATAAGAAACACCCGAGAAAATTAGTGAACAACCATGCTGCGTTCAACGAATGCTGCGTTCACGGCACATCGTAATTACCGTAATGCTATGCTGAGATTACAAGTTGTAATAATGGGTACATCGTACAAGTCTTTTTTTTTTTTTTACAAGTGGGAATATTGTAATTCCGATATAACGTCAACGCACCTGAATGACCAAAAGAAGTTTCGTTCACAAAGTCACATGGTTGCCCTCTGGTGGCCCAACAGAATATTGAGCAAACATATTCCTGACCCATACTGTATCTATCTAAATATTAAAATGTATTTCTCTACATTTTTCACATGTTGATACATGTCAATACGAGTTAATTAAGAAATTTAAATCCTTACTGTTGCCCTTTACTATTCCTATAGCCATATTATTATTTCTCCACATCTCATGTTATCGTCTCATATTTAGCTTTAGCCAAACTTGCTCCCGTTCAGCCCAATTTCTCCATGAAGAAAAGAAGGTATAATAAAGGAACTCACTGCAGGATATAGTCAATTAGCAGGTCTTCTCCGTATTGACCTCGTATGGAAGATAATCGGCCTCGTAACGAGCTCACACAGCTCAGACATTAGGACGTCTCAGAAAACGGATAAACGTTTCTATAAAAAGGTGATCCAATTTGGCCGACGGGACGCCATTACATCAAAAATGCAAATGCACATTAATTTCAACCGCTCGATTAATTGCGTCCAACATTTTTCATAACAAAAGGCCACTTGGCTGCGCTAATTAATTACAGAGATGACGATCTAACGTTTCCATTTCAGATTGTACTTCTGTGCCGCTGTGAGGAGGTCATTCGCTGCTAATAACATCACGACCGTTCGATTTCTACTTAAAGCTTTCCAGACAGAAAATTCCAATTAAATCTAATACTAGCGGTGTTTATGACCTGCCCAAGTTGCTTATGAACCACACCTACAGCATGCATACAACATACAGCATTCATACAACATACAGCGTTCATACAACATACAGCGTTCATACAACATACAGCGTTCATACAACATACAGCGTTCATACAACATACAGCATGCATACAACATACAGCATGCATACAACATACAGCGTTCATACATGCAACAGAAATGTAGCAGTACAGGGAACGATAGTGAAAAGAAATACAAAGTTTAGACAGACAGTCAGACAGAAAAGACAGACAGATAGACAGACAGACAGGCAGAGAGACAGACAAGACAGACAGTCAGACCGACAGCGAGACAAGACAGACAGACAGACAGACAGACAGACAGACAGACAGACAGACAGACAAATTCCAAGTGTTTTTCTTTCTTGTTGAAAGTTATGAGCTCTAGAGTGTAAATATAAAGAGCATAGAAGAACCAAAGGAGACTTCCGGGTCTTAACCTCCACTAACCCGTGAGACACACTGACAGATGCTTACACACAAACACACACACACACACACACACACACACACACACACACACACCCACGTACACACAGACCACGAGGCTATATTGTTGCTCTGTGAATTGCGCACACACATCTTTTCAGATTAACGATCAAGGTCAGTGTGTGTGAGCTCCAAATATCGGCGTTCATCTGACAATAAGGAATAAAGTGTCGCACAATAATTCACAAATATATATGAATTCTTTATAACCCGTTTTCTCTCTCTCTCTCTCCCTCTCTCTCTCTCTCTCGCCCTCTCTGTCTCTCTCGCTCTGTCTCTCTCTCTCTGTCTCTCTCTCTCCCTCTCTGCCTCTCTCTCTCCCTCTCTGCCTCTCTCTCGCCCTCTCTGCCTCTCTCTTGCCCTCCCTGCCTCTCTCTCGCCCTCTCTCTCTCTCTCACGCCCTCTGTGTCTATCTCTCTCGCCCTCTGTGTCTATCTCTCTCACCCTCTCTGTCTATCTCTCTCGACCTCTCTGTCTATCTCTGTCGCCCTCTCTGTCTATCTCTCTCGCCCTCTCTGTCTATCTCTCTCGCCCTTACTGTCTCTCTCTCTCTCACCCTCTCTGTCTACCTCTCTCTCTCACCCTCTCTGTCTATCTCTCTCGCCCTCTCTCTCTCTCTCTCTCTCTCTCGCCCTCTCTGTCTACCTCTCGCCCTCTCTGTCTATCTCTCTCGCCCTCTCTGTCTATCTCTCTCGCCCTCTCTGTCTATCTCTCTCACCCTCTCTGTGTCTCTCTACAGCTACAAAGTGTTTCAAATTAAACTAAGCCCAGGATGAAATTATGTGGGCTGTCATTTAAACTGATGATTATTTTTTAGTCTGGCCGGGTCTTATACTGTACCAGCTGTAACAATGCTGTGAGATGCTCCGTTTAATGGCACTTATATAAAATCAAGTTTATTATTATTACAAAATAATCTAAAAAAAAAAAACAACATGCCCACGAACACCTCATTTCTTTAAGGCGGCGTCATCCATCACTCTGTTTTTATATCTCATCCTTTTCATTCTTTGTGAAAGAAACGGAGGCGATCTATTTGAAAAGTCTTCACTGTGACACCAAATATAACGACGTGAACAAAAAGGAAAATGTGAATAGGATTTAAATATTCCCCGTTCTTTTAGAAGATAAGCTGAGCTTTATGAAGTGGCGTTTAGCATCAGTTACCATGGAAACGATGAGGCTTTGAATCAAAATGTAGCCTGTACATGGACAGCGTATGGTGCTTAAATATGCGGAATATTTTATTTAGAAATGAAACCTTACAGATGCACAGACTTTACAAAAAGTTTCCGAAAGAATGTAAACGACAGTTTACCGTCAGTCAGACGTAAACCGGTTTAGTAATAAACGCATGTGCACCGTTTCGAAAACAATACAGCTTCAGGCTGTAAAAACTGCTGTATTACTAAAGTGACAGCTAGAGATGAAAGGAGAGCGAGAGAGAGAGAGAGAGAGAGAGAGAGAGAGAGAGAGAGAGAGATAGAAAAAGACAAACATAGATAGCGAGAGTAAAGTGGTTTTATGATTATACTTTCCTCCAACACATTTACACATTTCCTCGTGGGACATCATTAAACATTCTCAACATCACGGTTCCTCATTTCCTCTCTGTCTCAGTGTGTCTCGGTGTGTCCCAGTGTCTCACAGTGTGTCTCAGTGTGTCCGTGTGTCTCAGTTTGTCTCAGTGTGTCTCGGTGTGTTCGTGTGTTTCAGTGTGTCCGAGTGTTTCAGTGTGTCCGAGTGTGTCAGTGTGTCTCACAGTGTGTCTTGGGGTGTCCCAGTGTCTCACAGTGTGTCTCAGTGTGTCCGTGTATCTCAGTGTGTTTCAGTGTGTCTGGGTGTCTCAGTGTGTCCCAGTGTCTCACAGTGTGTCTCAGTTTGTCTCAGTGTGTCTCACAGTGTCTGTGTGTCTCAGTGTCTCACAGTGTGTTTCAGTGTGTCTCACAGTGTGTCTCAGTGTGTCTCACAGTGTGTCTCAGTGTGTCTCACAGTGTGTCTCAGTGTGTCCGTGTGTCTCAGTGTGTTTCAGTGTGTGCCAGTG
This sequence comes from Liobagrus marginatus, assembly GCA_028566295.1. NCBI lineage: Eukaryota > Metazoa > Chordata > Actinopteri > Siluriformes > Amblycipitidae > Liobagrus > Liobagrus marginatus. The sequence continues at coordinate 6,675 of JAOUQX010085114.1, forward strand.
TCTTACAGTGTCTCACAGTGTCTTTCAGTGTGTCCCAGTGTCTCACAGTGTGTCTCAGTGTGTCCGTGTGTCTCAGTCTGTTTCAGTGTGTCCCAGTGTCTCACAGTGTGTTTCAGTGTGTAAACCAGGTAAACATGGTGTCCGGTGCTTTAAAGAACCTGCGTCAGTATCTGAAGTCTGACCTTCCCAGCATGCCTTGCTAAAAATAAACAGTCCTTTTGGGCTTTAAGCTGCAGGTACGTGTCGAATCTGTGCTAGCACCTCAAGTAATGAAGAATAATAAACAAAAACACACACATATCCTGTGATGTCCATAAAAATGTAAACTTTTTTCATCTTTTTGATTAAAGTTTAAGATTATCGCATAAAAAAATGAGAGGACAAAAATATAATTAAAAATGAATATTTTTACGTTAAAAATGTTATTATAAAAAATTGCACAATTAATGACTTAAGCGCAACCTAAAAACGATTCTATCGCATAAGTTAGTGTGTTGAGTGCTAACATGGATTGTAGAATGTTGCCTAAAATAAGATCTGAAATACTGCAGTGTTGTACCGAGAGAACTCATTGTGACTTTAGCTGACTCGATAAATTAGCTAAATGTTAGCTAATCCCTAAAAACACATAAATAGTGAGAACAAATCATGTTAGCTAAACACCATAGGAAAAAATGTTAGCTTAAGGATCTCAAATTCAAATATCATTTATCACATACACATACGTGCAGGGAAATGTTTTTATTACGCATATCCCAGCTTATGAATTTGAAGGTTGGGGTCAGAGCGTAGGGTCAGACAGAACGTACGGCGCCCCCTGGGCAACTGAAGTTAAGGCCCTTGCTCAAGGACCCAATGATGGTAGTTTGACTGGTGTGAGGCTTGAACCCTGACCCTCTGATTACTGACCCAGAGTCTTATCATTGAGCCAGCACACCACCTAAAACATCTAAAACATCTTAAAATCAGTCCAACACTGGTTAAGGATTTTGATTGGTCATCCAAAGACCGGGGTTCGATTCCCTGCACTACTGCCAAGCTACCACTGCTGGGCCCCAAAGCAAGGCCCTTGACCGAGGGTTACAACCTGCTCGACTGTAAGTCGCTCTTGGATAAGAGCGTCTGCTAAATGCTGTAAAGCTAACGTGTCCAAACTGACACTCAGTTACTATGCGAATTCACTCCGTGTACTTGGTCCAGTTGTATTAGCATAGCTATAATGCACTGAATTTTATGCTAACACTAATTCCACCATATGGTGTAGTGCTGAATCAGCATTAGCATTGCTACATGAATACTTCATTCACAAAATAAGTGAATAAGCCATCGCTCGTGACATCTGACCTTGTGTAAAGTGTTTTGCTAATGCTGCCGAGCCGTGCTAACGCCGCGCTATGCTACCGTAACCCAGCAGGAGTGTGAAACTGGCAGCTGCACTGATGAATTTGCATGCTGACATGCTACAACAAAAGAGCTCGTCTCTAAAATATTAGACGAAAGTCTCGCCTAGCAAGAACACGTCCGCCTGGTGCTAATTGCATTAGCATTTTTAAGTGCAGCGTTCCATCAAACGGTGCGAGTCAACGTATTTTAAGAGCTAATGCACTTGATTGAGATTATACTCCAAGTCGATTGTTACATGACTGATGGCCAGATAAATGCGGTATAACAGCAGCAGATGGAAACAACTGAGCCGAGTGGGAGACACCAAAACACTTCTACGTACACTGAGTGTGTGTGTGTGTGTGTGTGTCTGTGTTTCATGGATAATTGACATCAGTGTCCTAGTCCTAGTGTTCTCTCCTTATAAGAGATTAGAGCCTAATCTGCGAGTAGAGAAGTAAAGACACACACATCAGTAAATTCCCATCCATTCCGTTATAGATTAAATAAATCTACATTTATTACCATCCGAAATTATTTATCAAGTAACGCAAAAAATCTTAAACTAGCGCTAATATGACCTGTCGAATGAGGTCTGGCTATGCTATTTTAATTCTATGTATAAAACTCAATCACTAAATTATACCAATGACATACAACGATATCCCATACATTCATTTACATTTACATCCCATAATAATAAACCAGATTAAAGAAACATTGAAATAAAATATGAATTAACGCTAAAAGCAGCGTTGAAAGGGCCCGCGCACCTGGAGCCACCTCCACCTGGTGGTCTTAGGAAAAGAGTGAACGATGGACCATATGCATGTAAATAGGTTAATATAGTTGTAGGCATTTATACGTGTGCCATACATCCTGTTGATAGATGGTGGCGCTATTTCGATATATGAATATTGGTATGTAGATGACATAAGGCCAGGACTTGTGTTTGAACGTTTTAGTATAAAACGGCATATCCTGTCTTCAACAGGTGGCGCTATGAAAATAGCTTAATATTAGTTTAAAGTGAATAGGTGGCGCTAATGAGCCATTTTCCCACACTTAGTTCTGAAACCCATATCAGTTTTGGCCCCTGAAATGCCTGAAATTCATTTTAAACCATAATAACAATAATAATACTAAACATAATAATAATAAACATAATAATAATAATAATAATAATAATAATAATAATAATAATAACAGCAATTGAAATATAAATATTTTTTATTTATAATAAATTCATAATAAATATTACATATTATAAATATTATATTATATTATAAATGATACACGGTATTCGATAAATAGTAATAAGGATTAAAAAAATACAAATGATTTGTATGCATATAAAAGCGTGAATGAATTGTTTATTGCAAATTGTTGAAATTGTTTAGAATGTCTAGACATTCTAAGAATTAATCTTTAAAATGTTTTTTAAAAAATGCTTACGAGAACAAGACCATAGAACAAAAAGAAAGAAAGAAAAAGAAAGAAAGAAAGAATGAAAAAAAAAGGATACATATTAGATGGAATATAGAAGAAAAGCTGGGAAAATAAAAAATCATAAGCTACCGTGTCCTTTCACCGAGTTAGGGTTACGCTAACGCCGGTCATGACATCATCAACTGACAAAAATATAAATACTGCAATATTCCGTACATTTGAGTTGAAACACCATGGACAGAAAAAGGATTATAAAGTCATAATATTAAAAGCGATGGTGTCATGTGACTAATCTACTGGGAGAACATACCGGAGCATAGCTGGAATCGCATTAGCAACACCCCGCAGAGCTGGGAGACAAAAAGAGGACCTGAGGAAGAAGGCTTGGATTTGGCGAGAGAGAGAGAGAGAGAGAGAGAGAGAGAGAGAGAGAGAGAGAGAGAGAGAGAGAGAGAGAGAGAGAGAGAGACATGGAAAGATAATTAGACCATGGGGGAATTTTTGGATTCGGCATCAAGACACATTTGTGTCCAAACGTTGTCATAGCGATGCGAGTTAAATAGACGCTAACTGGTTTCATCCGCCTTCAGGGAGTGAAACAATTCACAAGAGCACTTTCTGGCTTGAAACTTTTGGCTTATCACACACCATGGCTACCGTTCCAAACAGCAGCCTTATTTAATACAGCATATAGGCCACGTACACACCATTACCGTTCAACAATGACTGGCTCAACACCACTCTCTATGGAGCGCTGTGTTCCAGTTAACATTCCTTATACTTTAGATTGGACTGCTGTCATAACGTTAGCTAGCAAAACAGCATTGTATCAATTCAGTTCTTGCAATGAAAAGATGGAGGGAGACATAAAGATCTGTTTTATAGAGTTTTATTAAAAAAAAATGTTATGGCAATTCAAGGTTGGATAGCCTTGAATCATTAATTGACCATCTTTTGATAAAAATAAATAAATGCTTCCTGGTAGTCGACCATGTGGAGGTAATTGTAAGAATGCCTTTTTTTTTCAGTGAAGCTCCTGTTTGCTTGAGTTAATATGCATCTGCGCTCGGGAATCAATGCATTTTTCAGCGAGCAATCTGTCGAGTCAAAGTCCCGCACACAGCGGCCTTGAATAATACATGGCTCGAAAAAAGCCTGGACGAATTAATCACGAATGAGATTGTAAACACTCACATCGCTGAATATGAACTGTTTATGGGCTGTGTATGGACAAGCTGCTTCCTGTGCTTTATGGAAAGGAAGTGGATTTTTGGAAGAGGAGAATGAAGAATCCAGTTCGTATTCTGAGGTGCGAGGGTTTGCAATCTCAGCCATGATTAATGCCAAGGAATTTGATTTAGAATGGTCTCACCCTAAATATGATCAGCTCATAACAAATTAGGTTAATAACATCACAATACATGACGACTCAGCTTATTACATCACCAAGCATAAAACAACAGCTAGAAGACTTACATATTTATATAACACCATACTTTACATAAGTGAAGTGTTTCATTCTAAACCATTTCATTTTTAGTGACTATAGTGTGCTGTTTGGGACATTTATTCACCACTTTTGCTGAAAGAACGGCACTGACCCATTTTTACTGCTTCTAATACATCAACTTTGAGGACAAAATGTTCACTTGCTGTCCCACCCACTAACAGTAACATATCCCACCCACTAACAGTAACATATCCCACCGACTAACAGTAACATATCACACCCACTAACAGTAATATATCACACCCACTAACAGTAATATATCCCAACCACTAACAGTAATATATCCCACCCACTAACAGTAACATATCGCACCCACTAACAGTAATATATCACACCCACTAACAGTAACATATCCCAGCCACTAACAGTAATTTATCCCACCCACTAACAATAAACATATCCCATCCACTAACAGTAATATATCCCACCCACTTACAGTAACATATCCCACCCACTTACAGTAACATATCCCAGCCACTAACAGTAATATATCCCAGCCACTAACAGTAACATATCCCAACAATAACATATCCCACCCACTAACAGTAATATATCCCACCCACTAAAGGTAATATATCCCACCCACTAACAGTAATATATCCCA
>JAOUQX010085128.1:0-11618 GCA_028566295.1 Liobagrus marginatus
TCCTATGGACAATTTAGAGTAGCTAATTCACCTATGTACAATCGCATGTGTTTGGAGGCGGGAGGAAACCGGAGTACGAGTACTAGTACAAGCACAGGACGAACATGCAAACTCCACACAGAAAGACCTCAGGCAGGAATCCAACCTATGACCGTCTTCCTGTGAGGCAGGAGTGCTAACCACTCTGCAACCATGTCACTATAGTGAGATGAAACAATGCACATTACACTATGGAATATTATTCATAAAAGAGTTGTTAAATCAATAAAGGTTTAGTAGTAGCTTGCTAGTATCTTACATCAGTGATGATGGTGAGTTTGCTGATGTACATGAACTCGGTGTATAAGAGTTCCCATATTGCCTCCTGCTGATGTCTCTGGGTCTTTGGCATCGACTGTAAAGACAATAATTTCACTTAAACACAAATATTGCTTTCTGAAATAAAACGAATACACATAATTCTTTTCTCAAACCGAAGCTCTTTTTCCAGTTCTCTAAAATCCTCATTTCTCCATCCAAGCCTACGCTGTCTGCCAATGTTCCAATGTTGCACCAACGTTCTTTCAAATGCTCCACTGTCTTTTTTTTCCACTCTCAACCACTTGTGGTCAGTATTCTAGAATCGTGTTTCTCATATACCTTGTGGGAGAGCACAAAATCAGTCCAGCTTTTCTCCAAGATATCGACTTTGTCTTCATCTTTGGACCACCAGATGAACTTATCAGGCACAGCAAATAACTGCAGAGTGTGTTTTAAGGCCTCTATTGGTTCCAGGCCTTTACTAGCACTGCCTCGCTCCTAACAGACACAAACAGAAAGAAAATAGAAGCGAAATTTAAAAATGCAGCCAATATTAACTACATCTAATCAAATGTGTTATTTACATATTCATCTTCAGTAAGATCCAGATTAGAGTTGTAATGGAGCCAAAGTTTATTCCAGTAAAACTGTGTGCAAGGATCAAACATGTCGTATTTTAAACATTACTTTTTCAAAAATGCATTTCACTCTGCATAAACAGGAGAGTTGAAATGGCTAGTTAAAGATTTTGTATGGTCAGTGCTGTTGGAAGGACAGGAGCAGAAGCTCACTGTTTAAAATAAGCTCTTATTATATAAAGTTCAAGTTCAAGTTTATTGGTCACAAATACATTGTACGATACAACATACAGTGAAATTCTTTTGTGACTAACTGTTCGTTTGCTGTAAAAGGGGGAGGGGGGAGAGAAGGTATTGCTACATATCTGCTGTATATATTAAGAGAAGGATTTAAAAATATGCATTTAGTAGACAAAAAAAATTCTGTGCATGATACACTGTTAGTGTAGTGTATATGCGTATACATAATTATGCTGTAAACATATAAACATAAAGTAAGTTTAGTAAATCAATATCTGATTCAAAAAAGTTCCGTACCTCCTGCATGGGAGTTTTATCACGCCACTCGCTGAACAGATCCTGTATCTGAGGTCCTCTATATTTTGGAGATTCCTTACTATAAGAAGCAACTGTTCGGACCTTATGCTTCTTTTTCTGAGATGATCACATTTTACAGATGTTATTTGTAGAATTGTACAGAGAAATAATAATAATAGTAATAATAATAATAGTAATAATAAACATTAATAATAATCCTCAATGATTATATTTTAATAAAAAGGAAAGAGGAGGGGCTGATCTACAGTAGTACAGATACAGGAGGATTCAAGGGGCGGAGCCACCAGATGGCGCTGTTGTTTCAATTTTGCAGAAAAAGTGATCACGTGCGCTACTGTAACTTAGCCAAGTAGAAATGTAGCATAAACCGAACATTTTACATTTTTTTTTAAAAATAAAACGAATTGTTCCCAGGAAGTTGTTTAATGCTGAATTAAAGAGGAACATAAAATCTACGTTGGAACCGTAAAATATTAGGGTACTTTCATATTTAGTATAAAATATGTACAAAGTTTATACTTAACAAATAAAGCGAGTTTTTATGATCAGCTCCTAAAATCTGGTCAAGCCAGTAGACTATACTGTATTTGCCAGCTAGTAAATTAGTATATCATTTCGCCTTCTAGTACTTACCAGCTGACAGCTTACTACTTGCAAAGTAAACCCTGGCTTAACTAGACTAGATTTTTCTATAAGGATAGTTCTGGTTAAAAAAAATAATAAATCATATATAAATCTGCGTGACAGAAATGTACCTGATAACCCACAGAGTAGAATTTATGTTTGTCTGCTGTCTTCTCGTGGCTGACCAGTGCATCTGAAATTTGTCCATCCACAGCATCACTTTCTTTATCTTTGTCTGTCTCCATCAGTTTCTTCATCCCTCCATCCATTCCCCAGGCTTTTCTTAGTAGTGTGGCGGCTGTTGCTCAACCTCTGTTGCTCATGATGCTTTTGAGAAAAGCAGGGTATATCAGAAGATCACAGAGAGAGAGAGAGAGAGAGAGAGAGAGAGAGAGAGAGAGAGATAGGCATACATATACAATACAGTCTTATACAGAGCTCAATAACAGGAGCAGTATTAAACCTATGAAGCGAAACCGGTCACACAACGAGTGTTAAAACATTCAAGCAAGACTGGAAACAATACCGCTCAGTCTATTACCACGAAACATTCCAAAGCAAATCATGAACTTAAACTCATCAATCCGGAGAGAAAAGTGGTATACAATGTGATACATCCCATATATGATGTCCAAAGTTATGTCATCTAGTTGACGTAAACACGGAAAATTCCAAAAAAGAACAAAATAATAACTATGATTTACTACCTACATACGTATGCTTAGACAGATGAGACACAACAACCCACCCACGGCTGACATCACTAACTACCCAAAACACCCGCTTTAGTAAAGATCAATGAATAACTAGATTTTCCAGGCAAAAAAAAAAAAAAGATAAGCCTTAAGCCTCTCTCTGGTCTGCACATACAGTATCTTCTTTAAATCCTTCTCATTTACATAATAGTACATTGCTGTAAGTTACAATCTATTAAAGGTATAGTCACATGGATATAAAGAACTTCATTAACACTAAAAGTAACAGTAATAATAGTTTTTAGTCAAACACACTCACAGACAGGGCTTAGCTAAGCGAGGATTAGGCCTTTGTTCAATTCGGTTATTTGAGTAAGTAGCTTTTATAAGCATACACTAGAGAAAAACATTACTGGTGTGTATCTTGAGACAACAATGACAGTGACATATTTTATGATACGTCAGTCCAAATAGATTTCAGTTAAAACAGCTCAAACATGCATTTTAGTCTAGGACTAGTTTAAGCCTTGTCTGTGAAACCGGGAGTAAATTACCTGGCTATAGCTGCATCAGTCATTCTCAGGTCGCCATCTTCAGTTTTTCTCTCTGCTCCAGTATGGTTTCCACACACTAGTGTTATCCATCCGCCGTTTTAGTTCGTCTGCCACTCTTCAGAATCACTTTCAAAAGTAACTGGTCTAGCAAGAGAAGCAGGATTTTTTATTTTTTTTTGTAGTCTTCCTTATTACAGTTAAGGTGTGTTCGCCAAAGAATTTTCTATGCTCCTATTCAGGTCTTGCCTACTGTCTTAATTATTATAACACATACATGGAGAAAATGGAACAGGTAAAATCCAATTTTTTTTTTTTTTTTTTTTGTATGAACATAGTCACAAAGCAGAGGGCCATATGCAATTGAAGATCTCCAACTGAGAAAGCCGAAGTAACAGAAGCAAGGAAGCAAACCCTTAGTTGAAGAGGGGCATGAGCAGGAAACCTTACAGAACGCAGACTTAAAAATGAACCTGCCCTATTTTGACACAGAATGTTTATGGTATGTTTATTACTGAAGGCATACTTTACTACCACTTCAAGAGGAACACCCGACAAAACAGGTCATGATTCTTATCTCTTATGTAATCTTTTGAGGATAATAATACTTATATCATATTTAAGTATTTCAAAAACTGAAGATCTGCCATGAATTTTACGACAAAGCAATCTCGAGAGTAACAGTAGAGTTGAAGGAGCTCAGGTGTCATTGCTCCACGCTTCATATTTCCTGTATTGATGAACGTCTGCCCAATTCAGTGCCAGATTCCTGTTCTTAATATATTCAAACCAGCCTGCCCAACAGCCAGGCCACAGTCAAAGTCACTAACATTACATTTCGCCCCATTCTGATATCTGATTTACACGATCCCTTAAGCTTTAATCTTTTAACCTGTAATCCCAATGTGCTTCAAAAAGTCCACCATTGTTCCTGTCCCTAAGAAACCCAGCCTGCCTGACTTAATGACTATCGTCCAGTAGCTTTAACCTCCATTGTGATGAAGTGCTTTGAAAGATTAGTAAGAGACTTCATAACTTCTATACTACCTGATACCTTGGACCCGTTACAGTTTGCGTATCATTCTAACCGCTCCACTGAGGACACGATCGCAGACCTCCATCACACGGCCCTAAACCACCTGGACAACTGAAAAGGGAATTATGTTAAAATGTTGTTTGTGGATTACAGTTTGGCTTTCAACACCATAATTCCCGCCATACTCACTTCCAAGATGGAGGTCCTGGGACTCGGCACATCGCTTTGTCGCTGGATCTCTGATTTCCTTACGGACAGACCACAAACAGTACGGGTGGGAAAACACACCTCACCTACACTCACTCTCAGCACTGGAGCTCCTCAAGGCTGTGTTCTGAGTCCCCTGCTGTACTCACTGTACACACACGACTGTTTAGCCACTTCCAACTCCACCACTAGTGTCAAGTGTGCTGGCGACACGGTTGTGGTGGGCCTGATCTCTGACAACGATGAGACGGCCTACCTTAAGGAGATTAAAAGCCTGGAGACACGGTGTCAGGAAAACGGTCTTTGAAATGAATAATACACAACTAATGTGCAAAAGAACAGAATTAAAACAGAAAAACCTAATGATTTAATCAGCAATTTACTCATACTGTATATGTTTAATTGTTTATAGCAAATATGTTCAGAGTAAAATACGCAAAAAAATTACAAGAGGACTCCAATGTCCAATGTGTAATGCAGAGAAACAACATGTTTTTTAAATGAGCATTTATGTGACAATATCTCAAATCAATTTCGTGTTAAGCCCTGACTGGGAACAAAGTCGGCACGGTGGCAGAATGGTTTAGCACTTTTGCTTCCCAGCAAGGTCATGGGTTCGATTCCCTCCAAGTGCCTTTCTGCGTTGTGGAGTTTGCATGTTCTCCTGTGCTTGCGCCAGTTTTCCCCAGGTACTCCGGTTTCCTCCCACCCCAAACACATTTGATTGTATTTGGTGAATTAGCTACTCTAAATTGTCCACAGGAGTGAATGTGTGTCTGAATGGTTGTCTGTCTCTAAGTGTTAGTCCTGTGATTAACTGCTGATTGTACAGCATGTACCCCGCCTCACACACTAAGTTAGCTGGGATAGACTCCAGCGCCCCCACGACCCTGAACAGGATAAACGCTAGACAATGAATAAATGATTAGCTCACCTTTACATGTAAAGAACTCAAACAACATGTTAACCCAAATATACACCGTAGCTCTGGGAAGCTGGTGGACCCTATATACAGGACAGCACCCTGAATACCACAGAATAGCAGCAATTTTCCTTTAGTAAAGATCTGAGGAAATGTGCATGCTACACTGCAATGTTTTCGCAGTAGGTTTGGTCCGAGCCTTGCCGGTCCTAGAAGCCAAATTTCCAGTTGATTATCTCTGCTGAGCTGATGATGTGGTTAAAGTTGTGCTTTATAATAATAAGAAAGAGATCAATTGTTTGTTTGATTGTTTTTATTCTGTAGCTAAACCAAAAATACTTACATAAAAATAAGTCCGTCTGTAATTCGGAAAGATATCGAACAGTAGCACATTGGCCGGCAGCTGATTAGTTTGATATAGCATGTACTCCTGTTCCAGATTAGACATGACTCTGATCAGGATAAAGCAGATATTGACGCTGAATGGATGAAGCGTCTGAGGACATGACAAACTCCACAGAATTGTCTAGTACACTGTAATAACATGTAATAAATTATACATCAAATGACATGAGAATGAGAAATGCCTGTCCCACTTTCAGTTGCTGAAATAAAATGAAAACAAATTAAACTCATAATGCAGCACAAGAATGCTGTTTTAATTGTAATTGTGAATTTAAACCCTGCCAAAGACTTCAATTTATATAACACAAAGCATGACCACATTTATATATATATTTTTTTAAAGGATTTACACATATATATAAACATAATCCTATAAAAAAAAACCTCTTAGTATAAACGCTGAATAAGAAAAACGGAAGCTGCAAGAGACGGTGCCCGTGTTGGGTCCTTAACCCTCTCCCTGCTCCAGGGATGCTGATTGGCTGACTGTATTGTTGACCTTATGTTTTAAGAGATTCTTCTTAAATAACATTTGATGGGAAAAAAATGCAAGAATACAAAAAACAACAATTAGAGCAAATAAACAACTAAAAAATTCTGGTTAAATGCGTCTAAGCCCCACGGCAATAAAATGAACAGCGTTACAACAACTACATTAAAGTACATATGCCAACTAAGAACATTATTTTCTATCTCACAAGTCTTGTTCTGTTGCTGTTCTATGAAAACCCTACAGGATTCAGCAGACAATGTAAAACTGTTTAAAAATGGCATCCATTTTAGAAAAGATTCAGACTCGAGCATCTTTCCAATGCTAGAGCCATTATCAAGACACATGAAGCTGAGAAATAATTAAAAAAAAAAAAAAAAACTTGCATAAATTCTAAGCCCATATAAAGTTAGTGTAATTCTGTACTATGCAGTGCTGCTCAGATATGTATATTAAAATAAATGAAAATAGACTGCCTCTTTTTCTAATGAAGATATCCAAATTGAAAGGCACTGTTGAATGCTCGGTCATAAAAAATAAAGACGTGGTTAAACTGAACAGTTTTAAAGCACCGATGTCATTACATTCACTCAGTATCGCAACTCTGCAGTACAACCATAATGCTATTTAAAAGGTAAACTAGCTATGCACCATTGCTGTAATAGTTTGCAATTATGTAATCAATTGAAATTTTAATACTTGATTTAGTTGGAAGGAAGAAATGTGTTTATGTGCATGAACACATGTGAGAGTTCAGGCATATGTGTCCTCAATGTTTTCTGCACAAGCAGACAAATTCATGTCTTTCAGTGTATTCACACATTCCTGGAAGAGATTGCACGACAGTACGCTTTTCCCTCCTCTAGTTCCATTCTCAACCCAAACCATCAGCATCTGGTACTGGGCATCAGCGAATGCTCGATTATCTCTTTCCGCCCTGTCGATGTCCTGCTCAGATACATTTAGGCGACGCACCAGTTCCTTGAAGCGGCTGACCGGCACAAGGTCCAGCACAAAGTAAATAAACTCATGTGCTACAAAATAGAGAAACGAAATGAGAAACAGAGGCATGGTAAGTGTAACAAACCAAAACAATGTACAATAGATATCAATCATTATTCAGGGAGATAATAATCAATAACACACACATACTTTTGATCTCTTTGGGAACACAATCAGGTAGCACAGAGTCTGGCAGAACTGATACTTGAATGCTTTCAACCTCTTTACCTAGTAAGGTTAAGTGTGTTTCCTTCTAGGAACAAGAAAATAAAACAGATCAGCGATCTAGCTAGATATAGCAATCGGTCACATTACAAATCCACATCACTTGCTTTTACACTACACTACCTTTTCCACTTGCTTCTCTGGGTCACATGACCCAGCTGAGTGACTGTACGCAGTTTGGGTCTTCTTCTTGCAGTGTTTGACTCCAATACACAAGAATAAATTGAAAACCAATCCAATTGCCACCAACATGCACAGTATTAATGATGTCGGTAAATGAGTGCCTGGAAATGAATTGACATGCATATAAGTGACTTTTTTTTTTTAATAACATTAATTCTAAAAAAAAAATAAAATAAAATGCTATAGTCAAACACAACTCATCTTAGGGGACATACAGCTTCATCATCAATTTAAATAATGACTCAGTATGTACAGCATTGAGCACGTTTTGTGACAGCTTACATTTTCTAGGGAACTTCCCTGATTATTCATTTTTGTCTTTCTGAAATCTGAATGGCTGTTAAGCTTCTGAGACATGCCTGCTTAAAAATGAAGGACACTACATTTACAGTGCATATTGCCGAGATAACAATATCATTTTACATTATATACTTGTACACGTTACAAAGAGAGATCATAATTGCACTGATACACACACAAGACAACTGTTTGATATCAGACCTGGTGTTGGGCTTGGAGTTATGACATTATGTGGGCACAGATCACTACACACAGAACTGCAGCTGAAAAAGAGCACCATATTATTGTAGAATCACCCTAATTTATAATAATCATCATAATTTTATCTTTCCTAGAAATGTAGTACATCAAAGTATCCCGGTGAGAACCATTACGATAATGTTATACAGATGCTAATGAAACGTGTGTGGCTAAAATGCAGCTGTGGCTACAAAATATAAATGATTCTCAAAAACTGTGGTGTTACCCCATATGCCTGTATCACTACATTATTCTAGGATCAGCTGCCTTACTGCAAAATAATACTTACTTTGTACATTGTGCACACATTCCTTTCGCCACACGATAGTGGTTATATTTACAGTCACAGACAGTGTTCTTTTCCCCTTCACCTGAAACATGGGTATATCATTTCAAATGACAGCAATATAATGCAGCCATCAAATGTTATGCCCTTAAAAAGGTGCACGTCTCAGAAAGTATGTGTATATAGTCAGTCAGCAGCTTAGATTTGGGCGGGCCGATGGATGGATAAATAAATAAATAAACAGTCTTACATGTCCTGGTCTCTCTTTCACCAACTCCACACTTGCGACATGGTTCACATGACATGGTAATTTCATTTAATACATTTTTGTAGTATCCTTTCTGACAGCCACATTCTCTGTTTTGCCGATTTGTGCATTCTGCTATCTCAATTTCCTTTGCTGTTAGAATAGAGTAAGAAATGGAAATAAAATATTATTTACTTTTATTTTTTTTACATACAGCTGAAGAAAAACAATTAAAAAAAAAATATGAAAAACAATTCATTACCAGCTAAATCGCATTCTTTGTGGCACATGAAGCAGTTTCTGAAATGGTTCATGTGGTCTTGATATGTTCCAAGGCTGCATCTCTCACACTTTGACCTTTGGCCTACTCCTGAGCACTTCTCTTTTAATTTATATCCTGTAAGCCGAGAAACAGATCGTATGCGTATAAAGTCATACAAATAGGTTACAGTCAATTTGAGAAATTGCACCAGAATAAGATTTTCTAAATGTATCACAGCTATCATCATTAATCAATTCCAACTATTGTGACATGTCTCTCACATTACAGCGTTCTTGTAATCAACAAAACAATTTTCATGACAGTATGTAGACGACTTTAGACCAACGTGGAAGCTTGTGTTACCTGGTGGACACTTATCACAGCAGAACTCATTATGCAGGTACTCGTTTTCCTGACATGAGCCCGTTTCGTTAAAGTTGTTCTGTTCGTCTGTTGCACAACTTTGCCTTAAAACAGTCTGGTGTACACAAAACAAAGGGTTAGGGTTATGCACTTTGGTGCTGGATGAATAATTCAGACTGAATCAATATGAAGATCTCAGTATGCTGAAGTGTAGCTTTAAACGACACGAACGTAATGTGTAATTCTTGTTTATTTCTATTATATTTATTTGTATAGAAGCTCTAAGGCTTTTCCTACCAGCAGAAACAAGACGAATGGCACACAAATCCTTTTCCATTTCCTAGGGTGGTGCCTGCTTTCCATGTTGGAATTTAGTGCTTAGCTTTACTCCATTATGACTCTGAGCAGAAGAAAAAATGAGAAAGGGGAAAAATGTTAAAGAATATATGTATATATATACATATATATTTGTTTTTGTTTGGTTTTTTACAACTGCCTGTTTATGATTTTACTTAAAGCAATTTTATTTGCATATGTAAATGGTATTATCGACAAACACGGACCATGAGAGACACTAACTTCCTTTTTCTCATGAAAGCCTTTGCGATATTAGCATGTTCGAGCTAACGGATTATAGACGTTCTATCAACACGCGACTTTTTTTTTCTTTTGTAAAGTAAAGTTGATTCAACCAACTGCCGCAAACCCGCTAGTATTTTTGGTGTCTTTCCTTGTTTTTGACGTTAGAACTAAGTCGAAAACAATATAAAGTCGTCTTTTTTCTACTTTCTATTTCACTCCGCCGCCCACAGCTAGCGATACTAATCTAAAAGTTTCCGTGTCTGTGGCTGAGTCGAACTTACGGAACACAGCAGACTTCACCTGCTTTCAGGCGGATCCCACAACACAAAAAAATCTGCCGTGGTCATTAGTCTTGAAGAGTGGTAAGTTTTTAACCTAAAAAAGTAGGAAAAAGGTCAACTCAAGTTAGTCCATTTCTTCTTCTTCGAGAAAAAAAAAGAAGGCAGGCTTTAACCAGAAACTGCGTCACGTGCACGCGCTTTTCCTGTCAATCTTCTGCTTCTACTGTCAACCAATAAGTGCAATGAAACACGAGCCACAGTTGCGATTCAATACTGGAGTTTTATACCAAGCTGTACCAATGGCACTTTGGGATTGTATTCTGATTGTTTGGAATGCCAACTTTAGAACTGAAGACTGTGCTAGTACAGACTTGATAAAATGCTGCTTTTTAATCATAAACCCTGAGTTTACCTTACAAGTGAAATACATAACAATGATTCGTAACTATTATACATGTTAAATGCTGGGGCAACTTCGACAAGAGGCAAAATTGTGACTGGGTCTGGGTCAGAGCAGGTTTTGTGTGGTGTTCCTGCTATGCAATTATATTTTCATTTTCAGATCTGTGAAATTTCACTTCAGATTCAGTGAAATGTTTTTATTCCGCATATCACAGCATACGAATGAATGCTGGGGTCAGAGCGCAGGGTCAGCCAGAACAAACGGCGCCCCTGGAGCAAGTGAGGTTAAGGGCGTTGTTCATGGACCCAATGATGGTAGCTTTCCTGGTGCGAGGCTTGAACCCCCAACCCTCTGATCACTGACCCAGACACTTACCATTGAGCCACCACATCCCCGTCATGTATTAAAAAATTAATACATTTTACCAATACTGTATTTGTTTTCTGAGATTGAAGCTTTAATGAATGATCAGATAATGATCGGCATGTAATACAATATAATAAATACAATGCTCATATAATGCAATCAGTTCTAAAAAAAAAAAAAAAATCTTAAAAAAAATCTCTAGGCAGTATCTAGCAAAACGTGTGGGTAAAAATGACCACAGAACAGTTGCTGTAGCACAAATTGCGGAAAAGGTTAATGATGGCTACGATAGAAAGGTGTCAGAACATATCTCAGCTTGCTATTTATGCGGCTGTGCAGCTGCAGATTATTCAAAGAGTGCGCATACTGATCCCTGTCCCATGCTGAAAGTGCCTACAGTAAGCCCACATAGATAGGGGTGATGGTGGCTCTGCGTCAGTGATCAGAGGATCAGGGGTTCAAGCCCCGCTCCAGACATGCTGCCATCATTGGGTCCTTGAGCAAGACCCTTA
>JAOUQX010085158.1:0-11615 GCA_028566295.1 Liobagrus marginatus
TGTTCATTTCTTCTGATTTTTGGGTCTCCGTTCTCCTCTTCGTTCTTTCTCTTCGTCTGAGCCGGTGTGTGTTCTCCCCTGCTCACCCTGACGTCAGATTTACTGCACTTGTCCATGTTCTGTCCATCCACTTTCTGTGCCATTTTGTCTGTGTTTTTATTTACTTCATCCTGTAATCCAGTTGATTCCGTTTCCATTTTATTAATTTCCGTTCCCACTGTTTCCACTTGATTAGTATCAGTCTCTGTATTCTTTCTCTCTTCCTGACTTTCAGTATTTTTTCCTTGTTCTGCCGTTTGTGTGTTGTCTCCCACAATGTCATTCTCTTTTCCACTCTATCCTTGGTCTTGTCCTGTTGGTTGTGTATTTTCTGTCTCCTGTCCTCTTGGTCTCTGACCTTGGGGACAGTTTTTTACAAGATGTCCCTCTTGTCCACACCCAAAGCACCTCAGTCGTCTAGACGTTGCAAAAATGGTGTACTCTTCTCCTTCCACCTTTACTTTGAATATCACATTCAGTTCCTCGTTCCTGTTGTTTAGAATCATATAGATCTGCCTTCTGTAAGACAGGATGTGCTGTAGCTCCGGTTTTTTGCATCCTGTTTGTAACATTTTCATATTTGATGTAATTTTGCCGTACCTGGATAACTGTTGAATCAGTTCCTCATCGCTGATGAATGGTGGAACGTTTGATAACAAAATGCGTTTTGTAGCAGTACTGAGAGGAAGCACAGTCACTAGCATGTCTCCGATAGCAACACCGCTAGCTATCACAGTCTCCACTTTTTTTGTATCATCCACGAACATTACCATCGATTGATTCATTCTCGCCGCCGAGATCAAACTTCTTGCTCCTACGACATTTGCGATAGTTTCGCAACACCTTTCCACTGAAACTTCGGTCATCACCATTACCTTAAACGTGTGCTTTCGGGCTAAACTTCCGAACGCCATGCTAGCTGCGCTTAGTGCCGCTTCCGGCATCTGTCACACACTCGCGTGCGCCCAGAGGCGCACACACACTGCTCGTTAACGCCAGCTCACACTGTAATATTAGTGTGTAATACAGTTTTTAGAAAGACTGAAAAAAATCGCATTAGTTCTGGAACAGTTGGCACAGTACTTTCTTTCTCCGACTAACGCTCTAGCTCAGCCACGCCCACTTGCGCACGCGCAAGAGAAAGAGAGAGCGAGAGAGAGAGAGAGAGAGAGAGACTTGGACTTATGAGATTGGCATGCAGAGCTTTATTTTATTTGCACTAATGGAAGTACACCTTGTGATTTAAGACAACATTTTCTGCTTGAGACGCATCACAGATTTGGAATGAAACCTAATGGCAGCCATTGTCACTGAGAAGGACACAAACACACACACACATTTTATACTGCACATAACAAAAGAAAAGGTTTAGGGATGTTAACTGAAACTTTACCAAGTACTCATAAAAATCTCAAGACACTGTTGTTGACACTAAATAAATAATATCAGTATATATAATTAGTTCCAAATAATCTGTGCACTTGCAAAAAAAAAACTCTTTTTGATAATCAATCTCGGTCATTTACGCTGTTTACAAAATGAAATACATTTTTTTAAAAACCCTAAAAAAGACTAGCAGCAGGGCTTCCAGACAGATTCCGTTAAATTACAGAAAATAATCTTTTCACAAAATTATAAGCAAAAACTGTAAAACTACAGAATAGACTTAATAGATCAACAGTCATTCAATTATAGTATATTACTGTTGATTGTTTTTTAAAATTAACATCTTCAAATTGTCAAATTACATCGAAAACAAGCAATTTTCAGGTTAATTGCTGTAAATTTCAGGTTTCTTGAGTTATTTTATAGAAATGGTCTGTCCATGTTTGCTAATTTACTTTAAAAGAAAGGTTTTTCCATGTACAATTGAAATGATAGGGGGTTTACAGTGCTGCAGCAATAAAGTAGCTGTGGTGATGTAACATGGGCGGTGAAGCGAAGGGCTTCCTTCGGATTGCCCGACATGAACCAGGTAGTGCGAGAGGCTCAGAGGCAGGTCGTGAATATATAGTTTAGTTAAAGTGCACAAACCTAGTATCCAAACCGAGTGAAACAACATTAATAACTCACGCCAGTTAAGCCACCGTGTTTCTCTTTATACATATGCTCATTAAAGGAAAACACATACAGGTGTGTCTGTTTGAGTGATGTGGTGTGGGTGTGTATGTGTGCAGCACAATGAGCACATGTGGTATGTGAGAAACACACACACGGTCTACAGCGCCCTCAGGCGGGCGTCCAGTCCACAGTGCCTTCATGTGACAGAGCCCCCCCCTAAGCACACATTCCAGGTGCGCACATGGTGCCATCTTTTACCTATGGCGGTCCATGTGGGAGGCCTGGGGGACTCAGGTAGGGGCCCAGGCCACTGGGACAAGACCGTGGGCCGCCGGAGGCGGGGCGGATGCAGTGGGCCCGGGCCATGGGCACCGTGGAGGCACCAGCGAGGCCAAAGGGGGGAGAAATGGAAACGGCAAGGCCAGAGGTGGGGGCGATGGACCCGGCGAGCATGACGTCATTGCTGGGTGTGCCTACGCGGCGAGAGGGGGGAGCGAGGGAGGCACCAAGGCTAAAGGGGAGCAAGGCACAAACGACGTCCGTGGCCGAGGTGGTCGACCGAGCGACGTCCTCCGCCTCATAGGCAGACCTAGCATCGTCCTCAGGCGAGCTGAGGGATGGAGCGATGTCCTACGCCAAGTGGCAGCCACAACTATACCAACCATGGCCTCGGGCGGGTGGGTGGGTTCAGGGTCTCCCTCACTACTGCTATCGGACCTAACTTCACCTAGGGAGCCAGTACCTAACTCGGGGGCTTGGCTAGGTTTGATGCAGGGTCCAGGAACTAGCTCGGGACGAGACTTTAGTCTGAGAGACTCTAGTGCAGGTTCGGGGCTGAAGCTAGAAATGTCTCAAGGCAATGGGTTGGAACTGGGACCTGGGGCAAGTTTGCGACCGGGACTAAGGAGTAGTCTAAGTATGGGGCTGATCTCATTTACAGAGGGCTGTTCCGGACCTAAATCAGGGGCGGCTAGGGTCAACGGTTCAGAACAGGGTTCTGGGGCGAGTTTGGGACTGTGACACACTTTGACTGGAGGAGCTACTGGGCCTATTTCAGTTTCAGTAAACAGGTCGAGGCCACTACTAAATCTAGGCGCAGGGTCCGATGGGCTACCGGGCTTGTGAGTGACTTTGGGGCCGGGACTGTGCATCAGTACTACAGCAGGGCCGATATCTAGCTCTGGAGGGAGGGCGCTGCTGATGCTGACAGCTGGGACCTCTAGCTTCATCTCCAGATGGCCGTATTTGAGTGCGGAGAGAGATGGTGGGTGTGAGCTCTGGCGGGTTGTTGGGCTCTGGAACTGGTGTAGCGGGTCCCTGGCTGGTGTGACGCTCTGGCTGGTGGATGGCACTTGCCGACCCTGCCCTGGAAGATCTCAGAGAACAGATTAAGGTGTGGTGTGTCTATTCATACCTTTTTGGTGCCAGTCTGGATCAGTGTAGCTCGTATAAGCCAATCCAGAACAGCACCCAGAGGTCCTTTTCAGGCAACTCAGTCTGTGACGGGTTGACCTCGGGACAGTCCCAGTCCGAGTCGCCCTCATAATATCCATAAGTCGGCTGCTCAGCGTGCTGGAATGAAGCGCATGCTCGCCTGCTTCCGCGCTTCTTCCGGCTTGGCTTGGCCATGCGCTCTGCTTCTCTTACCACCACTGTAAAGGAGAAGTTCCTCTCCCAAACTGGTTGTAGCTGTTGCTGCTGACAAGACGAAAATGAAGCGCCTGCTTCCGGCTTTCTCTCCATACCTTTCCTCTCCGCCGCTCCAGTGCCACGGCGAGCTCATGGAGCTGACAGTCCGCCAGCAAGATCCGTCTTCTGCCCAGCGCTGACTGTAGATCGGAGAGGAGACCTGCTGAGTCTAAAAATAGGGTGAGTTATTCTGTAATGTGGGTGGTGAAGCGAAGGTCTTCCTTTGGATTGCCCGATGTGAACCAGATAGTGCGAGAGGCTCAGATGCAGGTCGTGAATACATAGTTTATTTAAAGTGCACAAACCTACTATCTAGTAACCAAACCCAGTGAAACAACATCAATAGCTCAAGCCATTTAAGCCGGCGCGCTTCTCTTTATACATATGCTCATTAAAGTAAAAGACAAAAGGTGTGTGTGTGTGTGTATTTGAGTGATTGAGCGTGTGGTGTGGGTGTGTGTGTGTGCAGCACAATGAGCACATGTGGTATGTGGCCAACAGACACACGGTCTACAGCGCCCTCAGGCGGGCGTACAGTCCACAGTCCCTTCACATAACAGGTGAGGCAATCATGGTGAACATAATTCTTTATTTAATGAGCAAACACATCAGCAGTTTTCCCAAACTCAAAACACGCATCGTGGAGATAATTTAAGCATACATACGGAATGAAATGACAGACACAAAGCACAGGCCAAAACAGCATATGTAGGCTTTCTGTAGAAAACATTCATCAGGTGTGTGTTTGTGAGTGAGTTTGAACCTAAGTGTGGATTGAACACAAAACACAGATAGTTCCTGCCCGCATTCACTGGGTCCTCAACGCCGCCTTCTGGCAGCCAGTCGCGTCTTGTACGTGGGCGTGACAACAATAACTAAGAAATAATTTATAATAATGCAGGAATCACATATTTAAAAAAGAATAAATCATTTTTACAGAAACAATCTCACAACTTCAACCTTCAACAAAAAACTTACAAAAAATTTGCTAAAATACAAATATCATTAACTACAATTAGTAATACATTTTGTATAAAAATTTTGTACATTGTAATACAAAAACAGATGCCTTTAAAAATACGTTTTAATCATTCATTTTAGAGAAATATTACAGTTCAAAATGTTTGCACAGAAATTAGCATAGTACCTAGAAACATAAAAAACAGCAACCTTTTGAGCCAATTTCTATCAATGTAACATTGTATTCTGTACTTATGCAGAATTTTAAGTAAAGGAGCCTGCACATTCACAGTATTATTCATTGTTAAGGAGAATTGTGTATCAAGTTAAATAAGTAATTAAATTATAGAAGTACATGTGTAGTACTTAATAAAAAAAACTTCTAAAATACCTGCATCAAATAGCAATTACTAACTTTACACATTTACAATGACATTTTATCCAAAGCAGCATACAAAATTCATCCACTTAGTCTAACCAAGTTAGTCAAACCCAGTAGACATTGTAGTTTCTTATAAGCTGAAAGAGTTAGTAAAAAGATATCGTTTACCCAAAAATAAAAAATACCTCATGATTTACAGCATAAAGTATCCTATATGACTTCCGTCTTTCAGATGAACATGGTCACAGTTATATAAATAAACATCCTGGCCCTTCTAGCCTTTATACTGGCAGTGAATGACTGTGGCCGGTACTAAACTCAAACATCTGTATAGGGCCGATTCAGGGTCTGGGAGCTAGTTTGGGGCAGAGACTAGACTCTTGAGCGCGTTTGGGGCCGGGACTCGGGACCAGTATTACTGTGGGGCTTTAACTGGGCTCATGAGGTGGTTTGGGGCCAAAACTAGAGGTCTTGGTGTCTATAAGGCTGAAGTGTGGCTCGGAAGTGGAGTCGGGGCCGGGACTGGTGACTAGTGTGTTGGCAAAAATTAGGAGGACAGAAAGGGGAAGAAATAGAAGCCTAATAAGATAGAAATTATTATATGATAGTAGGAGTAGCACTAAGAGAAAGAGGTAAGATAAGAAGGATGAAAGGAGGAAAAAGGATGTGAGAAAAAGACAGGTGCTATCAAAAAACCATATATAACCATAGAGTAAGTAGAGATGTAGGGAAAATCAGTTTATAGCCCAAAATGAGTAAAAGAAGAAATATAACCGATAGGCATACATATATAACCAATGGGCATATACCCACTATATCTACGCAAGTTGGAAAAAACCGAATCAGTGTACCCATAAAAGTGATTATAGAATACAGTGTACATCTGATCAAAGTCATTAGAGTGTGTTGTGTTATGTGTAGTTGGTGAAACCCACATCAAAATAAGGAAAAGAAAATCACACCACAAGGAGGACAAGATAACATGGGAATTTATTATGGAAAAGTATCCCCACTACTAGTCTGACATGTTAGGAGAACAAGCATCAGGATGCCCGGGATAGACAGAAGAAAGAAACCAGTCAGAAAATGAAGGTTCAGGAGAAGACCCACGGGAGGAAGAACTAGGAGAACTAGTAGGGAGCATCAGTGAGAGACCCTCAGAAGTAGATCCACAAGCAGGAGAAGGCTGAGCAACAGGCAACGTAGGGGAGTAACTGACAGGATAAGGAGGACTAAAGACCAGATGATGCCGAGCAGAAGAGTGAGAGGGTGTGGAAGGACGAAGAGGGAAAGGTGGAAAAGTAACAGGAGCGAGTAGGGCGAGGAGATTTCAAACAGACAGAAGATAGTTCCACTGAAGCAGGTCTAGAAGTGGAGGAAGCCTGAGAAGTGGAAGAGCGAAAATGATTAGAACAGATAGAGCCAAAACCACAATTAGGACCACAAACAGAGTCAGTAGGAATATAAACCAGAGTGCCAGCAGTTGACGGGTAGGTCCGATGAGTCTGGGAGAAAGCATCTCATGTAGGCACAGGCTTGATGGGTAGAGCAGTCGGACGCTGCGGTAGTGGTTGAACTGGAAGGATAGTATGGGCAGCAGGACATCGCAGTAGGGGTGGGAAAGCCAGAGAAGCAGGAGCTTGTTGTTGCTGTTGCTGACATGGAGCCTAATTCTGCTGTGATGGCTGACCACTTTGAGAAGGCAGTTGCTGTAGCTGGTGTGGAGATGATACAGCAGGCATGATGGACAAGCAGTCCTCCAAGATCTGGCCTATCTCGGCAAACAAAGGCGCCAGATGGGCACAGGGGCACCACTGGGCAGATGAAGAGGTGGGGGTCTCCAAGGGGCTTTGAGGGGTGAACGTTGTCCGATCTGAAGAAAGAAAGCACAGAAAACATTAAAGCGGTTAGAGTGGGGGCATGATTTTGAGCGCAAAGGATCTAAATAGAGGGCTCACTCACAGAGACAAATAGAGAGCTTTAGATAAGGAAGGGTACGAGCATTGTGCAAAGATAGTAAGATGACATCAACCTCAGAGCATAAGAGCACATGCACGTACACACCAAGCAGGGGTGAATAAGAGAACACAAGAATGCAGAGAGCTAACTTTATACACTGTGTTTAAAGGAAAAGCACAGGTGCACACACACATGCACACACACAATGACTCGGAAGAAGAGAGAAATGATCAGAAAATAAATATAAGCAACTAACAGAAAAATAAAACAAAAATCGAACCCTAAGCATTTAAAATGAGGAAGGAAGTAGGAACACATGCATTTAGTGTAGGAATATAATGAAATCCGCCACAAAGGTGAATAATATCCAAAATATAAAGGCAACCAGTGTTGACGTGTCTCCAACAGAGTCCAACTTTAGAATGAGGACAAAACAGGAAGAGAGAGAGAGAAAAAGTGGGGAGGTTTAAAAAAAATATATTAGCAAACGCAAAATGGCAAAAATAAGGGAAGCAGAGCAAACAAAAATAACTGATTATTAAGTTTAAGGGTAACCCAAAAAGAACTGACTTGCATGAGGTAATGGAAATGCGGAGGATAAAAATACAGAGATAAGGACATAATGGGAATGGGATTTGTCAGAGGGTGGTCCTCTAGTCTGACAACCCCGGAGACCAGAAGGGAGTTCATCTGGCTGTTGGGGATGGAGCTAGGTCAAGTAGGGCAGATCCAACAGATTGCATTTTATGAGTTTGGATCCTTTGAGAGATTTGAAATGATTTTGACTTTGGATTTTTGCAATTAAACTTGGTTTTTGCTCTTCTCCAACGAGGTGGTCAACTTGTCTTCATTTTTTCCACGGCATGTTGTGCAGTTACAGGCTATAGCTTTTATGACAGATATAACAAAGTGAGTGAGATTTTAGGTGTTTGTCAGTTACTCCTAGAATGAGTATGCCGGTCCAAAGTTAGCGTTTGGTGCAGACATATTTTATTTGGCGACCCAGTTGGGACGTCCAGCATAACAGCCGTGTGCCTGAACTTGGGACCGTCTACCAGCTGGGTCACAGACAAGCCGGCATCAAGTTTTAAGAAAAGCAGACACCTTTACACATAAAGTCTCTATAGCTAATTAATTAAAATTATTAATATTAAATTAATAAGTATAGCTAATAGTAAAAACAAGGAGACACCTGTTGGAAAGGAGCAAAACCAGTGCTGATATCCCAGCCAATTGAGAGAGGACATCTGCCGAAGGTGCGGAATACCGGGTTTCAATTCCCCACCAGGGAACACAGCACAAGTGTGAAAGGAATTCTCAGAGTGGCACTATCTACTGGTTTTAAGAATATTGTAAGGTGCAATGAGGTACAGTAGTGAATAGGTCTGAACTAGCGAGTGAAATAAACTGATAATTGGGGAGACCCCCATTGGAGAGTCACTGCTCTAGTGAGAGGGCAGGGTTGGACCCATCATGTTAAGAAGTAAGATAAGTGTTGGAAAAAGTGTACTGGAGTGTCACTGATTCTGAAGGAAACAGGGAACGACAAAGAGGAAGTCGTGTATTAGTGTGTGATATTTTTTGTTTTGTACATGTGAAAACATGTCAGTGAGTGTTGAATTGTGGCAGTCAACATTTGGACCATGGTGCGGTGCTGAGAGGCCTCACGGGGTTGATATCAATTAGTTAGAGCTACTTGAATTAGTAGGTAAGGAAGGGTAAGGGTAAGTATAAAGCACACATCAACATACATTTACACATACACACAGTTCACCATATGCACGAGCCCATACAGACACACAAAAATAGAAGTAAGAGGAGGTAGAAGAGAATAGGGATAGCCTTTATCACACAGGGAGGCGGGAGTAATAATACTGGGTAATATGTCTATAAGTATTAACAAATGGGTCTAGCAAAGAAGCAAAGAAGGTTTGATAACACAAGAATAGGGTAGAGAGACCAGAAAACAGGGGGTTATATTCACTAGAGGAAAAGAGTCAAGATAGGCAGTGCAGTGATGAATCCAACCAACGAAGCATAAAGAATGACAGTGATATGGAAAAGGAAGAGATAAAAGAAAAAGCAAAGGCAACTGCCCCACCACCGGAGAAACAAGGGGAGTCGAACAGACCACACCCATACAATGAACACACCCCAGAACCAACCAGGTTATAAACAATGCTACCTGTAATATTCAATTCAATTCAATTCAATTTTATTTATAGAGCGCTTTTAACAATGCACATTGTCTCAAAGCAGCTTTACAGAAAAATCACAATAAGTAACAAGTGAATAAAATTTATGACATATCCCAGGAGCAAGCCTTAGGCGACGATGGCAAGGAAAAACTCCCTAAATGTAATAGGAATGTAATACCATCTAAAGAAGACAACAAAGGCCGAGAGGTGGAGATTGCACTACAAGAAGGAGTCCTGCAGTTCAGAGAGGGGATAAAATGAATCCTCCATCGCTCCCAAGAAGAGCCGGGAGATGGGGTCCAAAGAAACACAGAAGGGGAACAAAGATATGCCTATGAAGAAGAGTACCCCTATGGAGGACCAAGAGCAATGGGAGGTGAAGAAAAACAGATAAAGAGCATGAGTCTGACCCCCCAGGGCCAAGTCTGTAAGAGAAAATGAGGAAAGAAGCAGGGAGCATGAGACAGAGGCCAGGGAAGACCAGGTGTTGCTGAGGGTACAGCTAACGAATGAGGAATATTTTGACAAAACATATGAAGAACATTTAGCATGACAGATAAGCCAACAGGCGGGACCATGGTCAAGCACCCCCAGCGGAGCCACTAGAGGGACCGAAAGAGAGGAGATGTTGATGGGAGAGAGAGCACGAGACCTATATGACGTAAGACAGAAAAAGGACAAGACATCCAACGGACGGTCGAGTATGCAAAGGGAGGCGCACACCTGGCAAGGGTCAGGGGAGGAGCTGTCCAAAGAGGCAGAAACAAACTCGGATGATGATGAAATGGGGCCTGACCTGATAAGCTTTGAAGAACAAGGAGGGCTAGTGGTGAATATAAATGGAAGAGTAAGGCTCACGTCTGTCAATAACGGAAAGGGGAAAAAACTATCAGGCAATCCTGGAGAAAGAGAACGAAAGGGGGGGAAGCACGGGATCTGTCACAGGATCCATCGCAGGCGATACTACTGGAAGTACAACAAAGCCTTTAGGAGAGCCAGAGATACCGGCAGCTGTAGGACGAAGCAAGAGAGGAAAACGAAGCACAGCAGAGATTGACAAGGGAGATGTTACATCGCACTATAAAACTATCAGAAAGCCTGGATAAAAGATTGGAAGAAGAAGAATCAAGGAAAAAATTGGAGGAGCAAACGAGATTAGCGGCGAAGCTGGAACAAATGGAGAGAGAGGTGGCTCTAGAGATGCAACAGGTGGAAGAAGAAGCAAAGAAAAGAGGAAAGCCAACCAACGGCAGAAAAGACCGGAAAATGGGGTATGTTGTATACCCGGTGAGAACACGCAATGGGTACGATAGACAAACACACGCCACAGTGCTACTCCAAAGGCATAACCCAGATTCAAGTGACACAGAGTCATCTTCAGATGACAAAATGTGCTGGATGAGTACAGAGAAGGGCAATACCCTCTGATCGTGGAAAAGAAACAAGATGGTAAAATATACAGCAGATATGTGCCATGGACATTTATGGACGTTACGGGGTTAATTGGACGATTACCCAACATATTTAAGGGGGCTCAGAAATGAATTACCAAGTTCAAAGAGTCAACTGCAGGCCACACCCTGGGCGAGGCAGAAATGGGGGAGGATTATTCATGAATGGATGGAGTGGCGCTGGGGCCCCACCCAAATAAATTATGGGCAGCCCTGGAGGGGACTCTACCCAACCAAAGCAGACCCTGGAAGGGTGGAGAAAATCAAGCTGGAAGAGGAGGATGGCATAGCCCAATTCATTCTAAAGCTGCAAAACGCCTGGGGAGAAGAGATGGGAACTAGATGGAATGAAACAGATACAAGTGAGGCCCTGTTCAGTCTAATAGAATAGTGCTTAGCAAAGCACAGCCAGAACCAGTTCAAGACCAACTAGAAACAGTGGTGAGACTGAGTGCACTGGAGTGGCCTGTGTACGAAGCCAATGTGATCATGTGGCGTTATATCAAAAAAAAGAAAAAGCAGCTAAGAAAACAGCGGAGGAGCTGCTACATATGCTGCACAAGGCCCAACTGGGAGAGCTGGCACAGAACAAGCAAGAACAACTAGAGAAGAAGAAAGAAGTTGCAAAGCAGGCAGCTGTGATGGTGGCACAGGCCCCAGGACAAGTGCCGTTGGCACCACTAGCACCAGCATCGCCACCACAAATGCAGTTAATGGCACCGGTCCCCCAGGTGACCCAAGCACAAGGACAGCAGATGCAGATTTACCAGACACCACCGCCACAATATCAAAACTAGTACTGTAATAACTTGAGAGACCGATCTAGTCAAGATGAATTATTTTACTTGAGAGGAACCAGCAGCAAACAATACACAC
>JAOUQX010085164.1:0-11615 GCA_028566295.1 Liobagrus marginatus
TTTAGCAAACGTTCAGGTTGTCGCCAAAGCATTTCACTGTATGTTGTACCACGTATAATGTACATGTGACCAATAAAGGAGAATGAGCTTCAGAGAGTCGCACATGTCCGATCCTGCTTTACGTATATGAGCGATGGTGGTATGCCGACCATGGCGTTTCCCTTCTTGGCTGACCATAGCAAGCTTTCAAGGTAAACCTCGGTCTTACATATTCGGTGTGGTTTCGTAAAATGGGCTTGCAGATAAGCGTACTTTCTCACACTACGTACAGTTGGGTGAAGTCTCTGGATAAGTTTGCAGTAACGACACAACGAATCTACACGTTTAGCGTGAAATCGTTTCTGATGTTTTTTCTAGATGACCAGCCGGACGAGGTGAAAGCGCCCAGATAAAGATTGAAGATGGGCAATTTTCTCCCTGGAAAGTTTCCAGAGAGCCACCGTAATAAAACTTGCTGCACAGAAGCAGACTGTGAAGGTCAAAAAGTCAGGTAATAAGCCTTTGCCTGTTACTTTTTTGCTTAACCCTTTTACTACATGTCTGGTCTTCTCCTTGCATTTCAGGACATATTCTGAAAGCAGGACATGCACAGACATTTGTGGAACAGGCCAGAGCAATAATACCAAAGGCTTTAGGTATGGGAAAGTCTGTTGAGCTCCATGCTACACTGAGACCTTTCTCATGTCTGCTAGAAGGGTGGTGCAGATGGGATGACCTCCATGCTCCACAGAGGCCCGTCATTCCCCAGGAAAAGTGTCTCATGTTGGTCAGAATGTTTGTGCCGATGGGTGAGCTCCATGTTGCACAGACCCCTTTCTCTGCCCAGAGAAAGTCCCACATGTTGGCTAGAAGGGTGGTGCAGATGGGATGTGCTGCACAGAGGCCACTCTCCACTTCGGCCTTCAAAGCTCTCGTTTGAATATTTGCTACTACCACCAAGATCTGCACCTGCAGGCGGCTGGGAAACTTCAGAGGGAACCAGCTACTAGATGGTTCGATTAGTTTTTCGCCCCTATACCGAGGTCGGATGACTGATTTGCACGTCAGGACCGCTGCGGGCCTCCACCAGAGTTTCCTCTGGCTTCGCCCTGCCCGGACAAAATTTACCATCTTTTGGGTACCATCGTGCATGTGCTCGCTCCACTTCCCTGACGGTGTGGCACCAGCCTTCGCTTTCATTGCGCCGTGGCGTCCCTCTGAGTCGCGCGTGTGCTGGACTCCTTGGTCTGTGTTTCAAGACGGGTCAGTTGGGTTGCCGGTGTTGCTGCGGACCCTGAGCACCCGTGAGTCGTGGTCCGGTCCCTGCCCTGGGCTGCGTGGTCGGGCGGTGGTCTAAGGACAGTCCGGCCCGGTCGAACAGCCATGCCGGGGGTGGAGGAGCCCTGTCCCCCCTGGGAAAGGAGGTGAGTTTCCCCCGTGGCCCTGGCAGGAAGCGGCGAAGTCTGGGCAGGGGAGGCGCTGTAAAGATCGTGGGTGGCGCAGCCACGCTTGCCCCCTGACCCTTCTTGGCCGAACCGGAGCTGGCCGGCGGCCCTCCTCCGGCTGCCCGGGAACGGACGACTGGGGAGGGCATGGGCGAGCAGGCAGGCTCGACCATCCTACCGTTAGGTTGAATCCCCCGGGCAGACCCCAACCATTTACCTCTTATCGGTTTCAGGCAGGCAGAATAGGTCTGCTTTTGGGACGACCTCCAGGCGCTGGCGGTCGAAACCGTCCGATCGATGGGGATAGTGCCCTCAGGCGTAGCACCGGGAGGGACCCGGGGCCGCAATGTGCATTCAATGTGTCCTGCAATTCACATTAGTTCTCGCAGCTGGCTGGGTTCTTCATTGATGCACAAGCCGAGTGATCCACTGTTAAGAGTTGTCAGCTCTTTTTGCTTCGACCGAGACCTTGTCCGAGACTGATTTTTGTTGGGTCCATCGCGAAAGAGCGGGGGGGCGTGAGGCCGGGCGTAAGGCGCCCCCGGCACGCGCCGGTCATCGAAACTTTCGCTCCCGTGGCCGCTGTTTGACTCGCACAGCTCCGGCCCAGAGAGCGGTAAATACCCTCGTTTCGGTCATATTTTTTCCCCCCCGCCGCTCCGTTTTGTCTGCCCCTTCTTCGAACTGGGACGCCGCCAAAGGGACCTCGGTCTTATCATTTCTCCCAGAGATTGAGAGCGAGACGGGACCTCAGCTGGGTTTTTCGGTTACGGTGCGGCCCCGCGGCCGGTCGACAATGTTAATGATCCTTCTGCCGGTTCACCTATGGAAACATTGTTACGACTTTTACTTCCTCTAGATAGTCAAGTTTGATTGACTTTTCGGCGCTCCGCCAAGGCCCGCGAGGAGCCAGGGCGGGGCCATTCCGAGGACCTCACTAAACCATCCGATCGGTAGTAGCGACGGGCGGTTTGTACAAAGGGCAGGGACTTAATCAATGTGAGCTTATGACCCACGCTTACTGGGAATTCCTCGTTCATGGGGAATAATTGCAACCCCCAGTCCCAATCACGAATGGGGTTCAGCAGATTATCCGCGCCTCTCGGCGCAGGGTAGGCACACGCTGATCCGACCATTGTGGCGCGCATGCAGCCCTGGAGATCTAAGGGCATCACAGACCTGTTATTGTTCCATCTCGCGTGGCTGAATGCCGCTTGTCCCTCTAAGAAGTTGGACGCCGGCCGCGAGGGGCCGCGTAACTATTTAGCATGCCGGAGTCTCGTTCGTTATCAGAATTAACCAGACAAATCGCTCCACCAGCTAAGAACAGCCTTGCACCACCACCCACAGAATCCAGAAAGCTATCGATCCTTTCCCTGTCCAGGCCGGTTGAGGTTTCCTGTGTTGAGTCAAATTAAGCCGCAGTCTCCACTCCTGGTGGTGCCCTTCCGTCGATTCCTTTAAGTTTCAGCTTTGCAACCATACTCCCCCTGGAATCTAAAGACTCGTGGTTTCCCACACGCTGCCCGGCGGGTCATGGGAATAACGCCACCGGATCACGGGTCGGCATGGTTTACAGATGGAACTATGACGGTATCTGATCATCTTCGAGCCTCCAACTTTCGTTCTTGATTAATGAAAACATTCTTGGCAAATGCTCTCGCTTTCGTCCATCTTGCGCCGGTCCAAGAATTTCAGCTGTAGCGGCGCAATACAGATTCCCTCGGCTGTCCCTCTCAATCATGGCTCTGGTTCTGAAAACCCACACAATAGAACCGGAGTCCCATTCCATTATTGGTGGTTGAGAGGAGCCAACTCAGAAAAATTAAAGTCCTTTTGTCCTTGGCCCCGCACTCGCCTCTGCCTCCTGAAATTGTGACGGTACCACTTTTCCTGGGCAGAGAAAGGCCTCTGTGCATCGGCTGGATGACGCACGTGGTCTGAAAAAAGGACTGTCATTTTTTCAAACAAGAAACGTACAACCGGGTTATACCCTGTTCTATACAACATGAGGCACCTTTCCTGGGCAGAGAAAGGCCTCTGCGCAGCCTGGGGCTCACCCCTACAACACCAGCATTCTATCCAAAATGAGCAACTTTCCCTGGGCTGAGAACTGCCTCTGTGCAGCCTGGAGCTCATCCCATCTGCACCAGCGTTCTCTCAGACATGAGGCACCTTTCCTGGGCAGAGAAAAACCTCTGTGCATCAGCTGGATGATGCACGTGGTCTGAAAAAAAGTGTCATTTTTTTCAAACATGAAACGTAGAACCAGGTTATACCCTGTGTTATCTGACATGAGGCACCTTTCCTGGGCAGAGAAAGGCCTCTGTGCAGCCTGGAGCTCATCCCTACTATTCCACTCCGGTCAACCTCCAGCGCGACTGCACCTCCAGCCGGCCGCGGAGGCCAAAAACGGCCCACGGACGAGGCTTGCCTGGCTGCTGGATGACGCACCTGATCTGAAAAAATGAACTTTATTTTATCACCCACGAAACGTAGAACCCGGTCAGAACAGTGGGCTAGAGTTATACTGGGGGCTGAGGCTTATACCGGGGGCTAACGGTTATACCAGGTGATAGTGTTAACCAATGGGGTTAGGGACTTTGAGGCTTTATAGCTCGCCCCGGGAGGGTTCGGAAGCCCCTGTCGCTGTCCATGGTGCACCCTCATGGCCCCCCCCATCATTCTAGAGCACCGGCTGGTGTCCGTGGCAACCCGCCCCTGAAATCGTGACTGTAACACTCCGGTCGACCCCTGGCGCAACCGTACCTCCTGTCGGCTGCGGAGGCAGAAAAAAGCCCAAGAAAGAGGCTCTGCTGACTGCTGGATGACGCGCGTGGTCTGAAAAAGTGCACTTTCGTGAACCATGGTATAACCACCATGTAGTGCGATTTTCAAACGCTCATGTTAAACCATGGGCTGGGGTGATACCCGACATGAGGCGCCTTCTTCTGGGGAGAGAACCCCCAGGCTTCACCGCCTCTATCTATCCGGTACTTTGTCCGATTTCAAATATGGGCATATCTGCCAGCTTGGGGGAGCCTCCCCGATCAAGGTACAACCTCAGCGGTGACCCCGCGAGGGCCCCAGACTTCACCTCAACTATCGATCCTGTACCTTGTCCGATTTAAAATATGGGCATACCAGCCAAATCAGGGGAGCCTCCCCGATCGAGGCACACCCTCAGCGGGGACCCCGCATCGGCCCTCAGGGGCTCCAAGCTTCACCTCACTTATTGATCCGGTACCTTGCCTGATTCCAAATATGGGCATACCAGCCAACTCGGGGGAGCCTCCCCAATCAACGCACACTCTCAGCAAGGACCCCGTGTGGGCCCCCAGGGACCCCAGACTTCACCTCACCTATCGATCTGGTTCCTTGTCCGATTACAAATATGGGCATACCAGCCAACTCAGGGGAGCCTCCCCAATCGAGACACACACTTGGCGTGGACCCCGCATCAGCCCTTGGGGGCCCCAGGCTTCACGTCACCTATCAATCCGGTACCTTGTCCGATTCACAGGAATTTGATAGCTACCGACTCAGGGAAGCCTCCTTGATCAAGGCACACCCTTGGCCAGGACACCATGGGCCCTCGGGGGCTCCAGGCTTCACCGCCTCTATCGATCTGGTACCTTGTCTTATTCACGTGACTGAGATAGCCAGTCAGATCAGCATGGAGCTCATCCCATCTGCACCAACGTTTTGTCCAACATGAGGCACGTTCTCTGGGGAGAGAAAGGCCTCTGTGCAGCATGGAACTCACCCCTTATGTACCAGCATCCTATCCGACACAGGGCACCTTTGCTGGGCAGAGATCGGCCTCTGCGCGCACTGGAGCTCACTTCCCCAATCACCCCTGCTATAACCGGGAATGAGGTTAAATAAAAACACAGAGAACAAAAGTTATTTGAGATTTTATTTATTCAGTATTTTGTGAGTCACAGTCAGCCGTGTTTGTCACCCAGCAAGAAGACGTCTATACAAGGTAGCCTGGGTCATCATCCATGACCGGCCTGTTGTGATCATTTTCATCCACATCAGCAGGAAGTTGTGTTCGCATCAAGTCGTTATCACGCTCTATTTGTGGGCTGCTGCCACTGTCCTGGTCCGCACCACTGTCACCGTCGGAACTTGCCTCTGTTTCAGCGGAGTCATGAGCCTCCTCAGCACTGTTGGAAGTGCTTTCATGCAGGGGCTCTGAGGGATGGCCGGTATGCTTTACAACTGTGGTTCCTGCAGCCTTGCCAGCCGTGAAGGCCTCGGCCACGGTTTGGCTGGCTTCGTAAAATATCTTCGCCACTGCCATGCTGTGACACATCAGCCGCCGAACCTGCTCCGTAGCTGCTGGCCCACCTGAAACACCATAAGCACAGAGAAAAGACACCAATACTCTGAAGTATGTTACACAACAGATTGACTAAAAATGGTGTGACAATACCTGCATAAGTGCTTATGCTTGAACGTATGAGGGTAAAGCTTGGTGTCCCTGGTAGGCCAAACCCTTTCCAGCATTCTTGGAAGGCCAGGGACCGATGTGAGAATGGACCGCCTTGGCTGTTAGCAAATACCAGTGCAGACTTGCAAACGTATTTGTGGCGCTGGGTGAGGAAGCTCATAAACGAGGCATATTCCTCCTTTTCCAACAGTACGAGGGCATGGCCATAGGCCGAGGAGGTTTTGTGCTTCGACACCTGTCCAGACAAAGCCACATTAACAGGTGCTGCAATAGACATTGTAGGAATCCCTCACCCTTCAATGGTTGTAACATCACCTCTGCATCAGTGCATGCAGGTAAAAGGTGAAGCCTTACCATTAGCATGCGATGTCCACCCTGGCCTTCAGGCGCCGCAAGGACATTCCCAACAAGACCCCACAGCGATGTCCTGTAAGGCAAATGATGTAGCCAGCCAATAAACCATACAGGCAGTGGACGTTTGGCAGCAAAGGACTTTGCTCCAGAGTGTCTGAAAGGTTAAAAATAAAAGCGTGAATGAACCGATTTAATGCCAGAGTTTAACCGACTTGAAGCACTTTTCACGGGGATACAATCCGCTCTGTGCACCTCTGGATCTTAGCGGAACATGCCTCTTCCACATCAGAGGGTAAACGGCATAACGCACTTTCCCTGGACAGAGAAAGGTCTCTGTGCAGCGTGGAGCTCATCCCAGCTGCATAAATGTTCTGACTGACATAAGCCACTTTCCCCAGGGAATGAATGGCCGCTGTGCAGCATGGAGCTCATCCCATCTGCACCACCCTTCTAGCCAACATGAGCCACTTTGCCTGGGGAATGCCTGGCCTCTGTGCAGCATGCAGCTCATCCCATCTCCACTAACGTTCTGTCCGACATGAGCCACTTTCTCTGGGCAGAGAAAAGCCTCTGTGCAGCATGGAGCTCATCCCATCTGCACCAGCATTCTATCCGACATGAGCCACTTTCTCTGCGCACAGGAAGGCCACTGTGCAGCATGGAGCTCATCCCATCTGCACCAGCTTGTATCCGACATGAGCCAATTTCTCTGGGCACAGAAAGGCCTCTGTGCAGCATGGAGCCCATCCCATATGCACCAGACTTCTATCCGACATGAGACACTTTCTCTGGGCACAGAAAGGCCTCTGTGCAGCATGGAGCTCATCCCATCTGCACCAACGTTCTATCCGACATGAAGCACGTTGCCTGGGGAATACCCGGCCTCTGTGCAGCATGGAGCTCATCCCATCTGCACCACCGTTCTGTCCGACATTAGGCACTTTTCTTGGGGAATGCCTGGCCTCTGTGCAGCATGGAGCTCATCCCATCGTCCCCAATGTTCTGTCTGATATAAGGCCCTTTTCTTGGGGAATGCCTGGCCTCTGTGCAGCATGGAGCTCATCTCATCTGCACCAGCCTTCTATCCGACATGAGCCAATTTCTCTGGGCACAGAAAGGCCTCTGTGCAGCATGGAGCCCACCCCATATGCACTAGACTTCTATCCGACATGAGACAGTTTCTCTGGGCACAGAAAGGCCTCTGTGCAGCATGGAGCTCATCCCATCTGCACCAATGTTCTGTCCGACATAAGGCACTTTTCTTGGGGAATGCTTGGCCTCTGTGCAGCATGGAGCTCATCCCATCTTCACCAGCCTTCTATCCAACATGATCCACTTTCTCTGGGCACAGAAAGGCCTCTGTGCAGCACGGAGCCCATCCCATATTCACCCGACTTCTATCCGACATGAGCCACTTACTCTGAGCACAGAAAGGCCTGTGTGCAGCATGGAGCTCCTCCCATCTGCACCAGTGTTTATCCGACATGAACCACTTTGCCTGGGGAATGCCTGGCCTCTGTGCAGCCTGGAGCTCATCCCATCTGCACCACCGTTCTGTCCGACATAAGGCACTTTTCTTGGGGAATGCCTGGCCTCAGTGCAGCATGGAGCTCATCCCATCTGCCCCAATGTTCTGTCTGATATAAGGTACTTTTCTTGAGGTATGCCTGGCCTCTGTGCAGCATGGAGCTCATCTCATCTGCACCAGCCTTCTATCCGACATGATCCACTTTATCTGGGCACAGAAAGGCCTCTGTGCCGCATGGAGCTCATCCCATCTGCACCAGTGTTTTATCCGACATGAACCACTTTCCCTGGGGAATGACTGGCCCCTGTGCAGCATGGAGCTCATCCCATCCGCACCACCCTTCTAGCCGACATGAGACGCTTTCTCTGGGCAGAGAAAGGCGAACGCCATTCCAAAGGGCCTCCATTGCCGCTGTCCTATCAATAGGGAGTCGGGTTCAGGTCGCCGAACCCGGAGTGGCGGAGACAGGCGCCTCGAGGCATCCAGTGTGGTAACGCAAACGAACTTGGAGATGCCGGCAGGGGCCCAGGAAAGAGTTCTCTTTTTTTTTTTAAAGGCAGGGTGCCCTGGAATGGGTTCACCCCGAGATAGGGGCCTGCGCCCTGGAAAGCGCCGCGGTTCGGGCGGCGTCCTGTGAGCTCTCGTTGGACTTTGAAAATCTGTGGGAGAGGGTGTAAGTCCCGCGCCGGGCCGTACCCATATCCGTAGCAGGTCTCCAAGGTGAGCAGCCTCTGGCATGTTGGAACAATGTAGGTAAGGCAACGCGGCAAGTCAGATCCATAACTTCGGGATAAGGATTGGCTCTAAGGGCTGGGTCGGTCGGGCAGGGTGCGAATCGGTCAGGCAGGGTGCGAAGCGGGGCTGGGCCCGAGTCGTGGCTGGGGGAGCAGCCGTCCTGCCTTCCTCTCCTCGTCCTCTGCCCTCAGGGGCTCTGGGCGGCGTAGCGGGCCAGAGGCGCGCCTCTATGCGTCCCGTCGGGTGCGCGGCGGGCAAGCGGTGTTTGTGGCGTTGACTCTGGACATGCGCTGGCCCCTTCTTGCAGATCTCCCCAGCTATGGTCCAGGCCGGGACCCTCCATGCCTTTTTCACTCTTTCCAGGTCGGGTGAAAGGTGCGGAAAGCCTCCACGGCACGGCACCTCGTCCGGCGCCTAGCAGCCAGCTTAGAACTGGTGCGTACAAGGAGAATCCAACTGTTTAATTAAAACAAAGCATCGCGAAGGCTCTTGGCGGCTGTTGAAGCTATATGATTTCTTCCCAGTACTCTGAATGTCAAAGTGAAGAAATTCAATGAAGCGCGGGTAAATGGCCGGAGTAACTGTGACTCTCTTAAGGGATCCAAATGCCTCGTCATCTAATTAGTGACTCACATGAATGGATGAACGAGATTCCCACTGTCTCTACCTACTATATAGCGAAACCACAGCCCAGGGAATGGGCTTGGCAGAATCAGCAGGGAAAGACATTTGGTGCATGTGCTTGGCTGAGGAGCCACTGGTGCGAAGCTACCATCTGTGGGATTATGACTGAATGCCCCTATGTCAAAATCCTGCATAAACGTGACAATATTGCAGTACCGCGGATCTTTGATTGGTCTGGCGTAGCCGGGGTGCCCACCCGGGCGAGCAGAGCCGTTCGCAAACGGGCCGGGGTGCGGCTGGACGAGCGCTGCACCCTCTCCGAATTGAGCACTGCAAGTTTGTGTTGAACCCGGTGCTAAATGACGCGTAAACGACCTGATTCTGGGTCGGGGTGTCGTGAGTGGCAGAGTAGCTCCAGCGCTGTGATACATTGAAATTCATCCCTCGATCCAATCTTTTGTCGGGGAGACCCGCACAGGGCAGCCCTCCCTCCCTCCGCCCCGCCATGGGGTAGGGGAGCAGAAACCCTCCGAGTTTGACCAGGGGCCATGGACAGGGGACAAAAGGGGCAAAGTCTGATTTTTCAGACCTCGTGCGTCATCCAGAAGCCTAACGGTTGCAACTGGCTGTGGTCTGCCCGGCTGAGGTGCCTCATGTCGGGCAGAAGTCTGTTGCGGAAGGGGTGAGCTCCAGGGTGCGCAGAGGCCGAGCTCTGCCCGGCAAAAGTCGGCAGTTTCGAAAATTGCACATAAGTGCGGCAAAAAGTGCGTTTTAACAGACCACATGCGTCATCTGACAGCCAATAGAGCCTCCTCGGTGGGCCGTTTTTGGCCTGCGTTTCCACCCGGAGGTGCGTACACGCACCGGCCGTACCGGAGTGGTACTGTCACGGTTTCAAGAGACAGTGTCGAATGTGGGGCCAAGGACTAAAGGACTTTGTCATTTTTCAGAGTCGAAGGTCCACTATGTGCATGGTTGCTCCAAAGGAGCACAGAGGCCTGTCTCTGCCCAGGAAAGTGCCTCATGTTGGCTCAAACGCTGGTAATGAAGGGGTGAGCTCCATGCTGCACTGAGCCCTTTCTCTGCCCAGGGAAAGTGCCTCTTGTCAGGCAGAATGCTGGTGTGGATTGGGTGAGCCGTATTCAAAAACTGCACGAAGTCCAGGTTACACCAGGGGCCGGTTCCCTGCCCAGGGAAGGTGCCTCAAGTCGGATCGAATGCTGATGCTGAAGGGGTGAACTCCATGCTGCACCGAGGCTTTTCTCTGCCCAGGGAAAGTGCCTCCTGTCAGACCGAACGCTAGTACGGACTGGGTGAGGCGCTTTTCAAAAATTGCAAAAATGTTCTGGTTATACCAGGGGCTGGTCATACCAGGGGCCGCAAAAATTTGCGCTTTTACAGACCCTGTGCGGCATGCAGAAGCCAATTGAGCCTCCTCAGTGGGCCGTTTTTGGCCTCCGTGGCCGCCCGGAGGTACAGTTGCGCACCAGCCCCACCGGAGTGGTACCGTCACATTTTCAAGAGACACTAGTGAGTGCTGGGCCAAGGATGAAAGGACTTTGTCATTTTTCAAAGTCGAAGGTCCGCTATGTGCGTGGCTGCTCCAAGGGAGCGCACAGAGGCCTTTCTCTGCCCAGGAAAGTGACTCATGTCAGATCAAATGCTCGTGCAGATGGGATGAGGTCCATGCTGCACAGAGGCCTTTCTCGGCCCAGGAAAGTGCCTCGTGTCGGATTGAACAGGGTATAACCAGGCTATGTGGTTCTTGGGCACCAAGAAAATGACAGTCCATTTCTACCGACCGCGTGGGTCATCCAGCAGCCAATAGAGCCTCCCTGGTGGGCCGTTTTATACCTCGGTGGCCGTCCGGAGTGCTACTTCCACAATTTCAAGAGACAGTGTCGAGTGTGGGGCCAAGGACTTTGTCACTTTTTCAGAGTCGAAGGCCGCTCTGTGCATGGTTCTATGCCCAGAGAAAGTGTTTCGTGTCGGATCAAACACTGGTGCAGATGGGATGAGCTCCATGCTGCACAGAGGCCAGTCATACCCCAGGGAAAGTGACTCATGTCAGATCGAACACTGATGCAGATGGGATGAGCTCCATGCTGCACAGAGGCCTTTCTATGGCCAGAGAAAGTGTCTCATGTCGGATCGAACATGGGTGCAGATCGGATGAGCTGCATGGTGCACAGAGGGCTTTCTATGCCCAGAGAAAGTGGCTCATGTCGGATCGAACACTGGTGCAGATGGGATGAGCTCCATGCTGCACAGAAGCCTTTCTATGCCCAGAGAAAGTGGCTGATGTCGGATCGAACACCGGTGCAGATGGGCTGAGCTCCATGCTGCACAGAGGCCTTTCTATGCCCAGAGAAAGTGGCTCATGTCGGATCGAACACTGGTGTAGATGTGTTCTGTGACTGGTTAGTTTAGTTTTGTTGCCCCCTTGTGGTCACCTTTTATATATTTCCTAAGTGTCATGTTCTTCTCTTAA
>JAOUQX010085299.1:0-11602 GCA_028566295.1 Liobagrus marginatus
AAAAGCCATTTTGTTTTGGCATCACTCGCTGAACGTAACTTGGGGTTTCGGGACAAATTTTCTTTGCTTTTTTGTTGTTTTTTCAAGGCGAAAATGTAATTTTTATTCGTGTAATTTGACCGTCAATCCTCATATACCTTATAGTGCTAATGTGCTAACACTTGTTGAAAAGCAATAGTTCAGTCAGTGTGGATCTGATTCGGTTTCTAAGTGGATAGCGCTTTTACAATAGAGTACACGTTTTTGTTGAACGATCATGATGATATCAATGCGAAATTTGAAGCCGTTTCTTCAAAGCACATTATGTATCATAATTTACAAGTTTGCTAACAAACGTTTGCTTAATGATGCATTTACGATTTAGATTTGATTCATATTGAAAGCATCAAAAGTACAAAATTAAAACGTTTCCAACAATTAAATGTTATTCTAATCAGCCACTTCAAACCAAAGTTATATTTGTTATATAATCACTCATGGTGCATGCTTGATCTTACGCATATTTTATCACTATGTCTACTATATTTTATATTGGCCTATGTAGCTGCATGAAATATGTTTAGATGTTTATAAATATATCTTCTTTCATATTCTGACTTCTGTAGACGTTTTGCTACTTGGCAGTTTGCCAAAAACTATTGTTTGTAGATACACAGAAATTAAACATGCAATTTTGCATTTCAACTTAACTTTGTTATTAATGGACAAACAAGAAACCGGTAATTTTGATTATGACGAACTATAGAGCAAATTGTTAAAACGTTAATGGTCCTGGTAATTTGAGTGCTTTCAAAAAATGTGATCTTTGTACTAATAGCATAATTTTACATCCAGTATTTAGTGATCTGCTAAACTTGTAAAAGCTGTTTTTAGTTTCCAATGTTCAAACTTTTTTAGCATTAAATAGTGAACAATTTCTAGCACTGAAATTCTAGCATTTGAAATGGCACACCTAAATTATTTGTATACTAAGTGGCACCTCGACAAATTCACAATAGATTTTTTTTTGTTTACATATGATACACAAGTGTTTTTAAGTGTAATTTAAATGTTTTTAATGTTGGAAACAAACATAGATTAAATAATTCAGTAATAACTAGATTCAAGTGCCTAGTGATGATGTTTGGTTGGCTAACTTATATTTTCCAACTTTTGCAATCTGAGTTTCAGTAAGAATTTTTAAAATGAAGTTACTGAATCAGAATTTTATAAATTTTATTTTACAGTCTTTAGTTTTCTGTATGATTAAGGATTTAATTGACGTTGATTTGAATTAGCTGGATTTCACAAGTGTAAGTTTTAAAGTCAGTAGGATGTATAAAAGTGCTAATAGGCTAAACAGGAGATATTAAGTTTAAAGTTAAGTTTATTGGTCACATGCACATCATACAGTACAACGTACAGTGAGATGGTGAGCTATTATGCATGAAAAGATTAAAATGAGCATCAAAAGTTCAAATGAGGATCTTCTGTGTATTATTGAATGAATGCTATGGCAGTGCATTGTGCAAGCAAATGATGTGCAAATGGAGTTGTATCAGGTGTGGAACGAAAAAAACGCAGCAGACACAATGTCTCTGATTATCCTTGCTGTCCTGATTTATTGACAATTTCTTTTGTGGAATTAAGGTTTTGTTTTAGAACTAGAACGTGATAAATTTGCAGCTTGCTTTTGTTTCCGCATTCCGTCTTTGACTTTCCGATGGAAAAACCAAACTATAACATGCCATAAAAATAGTTAAAAAAGTACTATTTAAATGAATCTCTTTTTAGTCAAACACAAAACGTAGCTTAAAAAAAAAGAGAATTGCAACAGCTAGTTTGCGACAGAGGAAGTTGACTTGAATTAGTTTTCCCACAATGCACAATAAAAGCATGTAAAAAAAAGTGGAACATCATATCATCCTACTGTTATAAGATAATCAGTTTGAGAAAGCAGAAATATTCTGTAAATACACATCTGGCAAATCATCCATTTACTGGCTTTGTGAATATAGCAATCTAGTCACCACTGGCGTATACAATATCCTTTACTCAAAGCCAAGTGTTTATCTGAACAATTAAAAAATCAGTTGCATTCTTAGTAAGTTGATTTACGTACCTCAGAATGTAACAAACTCACCAGCAGGATAAAAAAAATTAGCTGTTTGCTAAACTGTTGGTGTGCCATATATGACTAGGCAAAATAACTTAGCTTTTGTTAGCTAGACAGTTACATCAATGTAGATCATTTTTGCAAAGAAGCGTCTTTACTTTTTGCCACCGTTTGCAAAACCGAAGCTGACTGCACATAGCAATCAGTTAAGTGATATTATGGCTATGCCCAAGATTTAATTTTACTCGACAGTTTTTCCATTCACCCACGTTTTTGATTCAGAAAAGTTCGTCCAACATGGACGTATTCCCGAATAATTCGTTTATCAAAACGTAAATGCTGCACAACACTACCGCTTTCACTAAGAAACGCAAGTACATTTTGTAATCAAATTTGGATACAATCCCCCCCAACAAACTAACACTCGCACATGCCTACATACATCCCCCCCACACGCACATACACCTGTTGTAATGTAAGCAGTCACATGCCCAGTGTTTCAGGCGCAACAGATCTCCTTGTACATGCACGTTAGCACAGTTTATTTGGGATCATGGTGAATCCGGATCCTGGTGTTTGGTCAGTAAGAACTCGTTGTGAGAAGTCTTGTTAGGAGGGATTGTTGCGTAAATGTTGGGGTAATTACAGCAACTTTAAAGTTACTGTGCTACTTGGTACAAGTCAGATAGAGGTTTTGATTAAAAATGTTTAATCAAATAATTTAATACTAAACATAAAATCTTCATCATTTAACAATGTTTGCACTGGAACAGATCCCCAACCTCCACTCCATCACTTAGCGCCTTCATTTTCATGAATTTAGTTAATTAGGGTGAGTATTTTTAATAATATGAACTTGAATAAAACAAATAAACCTTGTTTGTCAATAATGCGGATAGTTAACATTTGATTTAGCGTGTAATGTAGCAAACAGCGAGGCAGATGTAGCCCTGAGACATTTGTGCACGACTAACAAAGAAACCTACTGCGACTATTGTTTGTTGCCTAACACGCTTTGCTACATGAGAATTTTCTAGGACATTTTCCAATGGCCGGGTCGGTTCTTCCTCTTTCCCAGAAGACCTCTCATTCAAATGTTTTAAAAAATTTTCAACGACCCAGATCTGAGGTGCGATTAAGCGCAGGGCAAGTCTAAAAGCTGCTAATGGATCAGGTGTAATTGGATCACAGGCATGGCGTTACTCCGTCTGGGAGGCCACCTTTTATTATGTTTTAAATAGCTGTTGAGCTAATGACACTGTAAAGTGTCGACGCAGAGGACTGTTATTCTCACATGACTGATCAAAGCAATCAAACGGCGGTTATTCGCGATATGGAGGTTTAACCCTTGGCCTAGATGTGGCCGAGAAAAAACGTGTTGCATATGCGCCTTCACCGTCAATCAAATTTGATTTATTTGCAAGAATGTTAAATAAATACTGTATTTTGACACCGTATAAGGTGCATCCTATTAGGAGGAGGGAAAAAAGGGGCGCAAATACAAGGAACTAGTCTAAACAAGCAAGAAGCCAGTGCAACATCACCACCCAAAGGTGTCGGCCCTTACAGGTGGCGTCATCCTCCGATACTTGAGGCGAGAGCCCAAGCACACACAGTAGCCTCAATTCCAGGTAATGGTATTATTTCGGAGCGTTGTACCTATGAGTCAGCCAATGGTCTGAATACAAATCCACCATTCCTAAGCGAGGAGGGAAATAGACCCAGCTCAAATGTCTCTAATTTGCTTAGAATGTGTATGCAGTATATAGTCGGACAAGTTGATCTATGGATCGACCAAATTGTAAACGACAGGCCTTAATAAAAATGGTAAATGGAACAAAGTTCAACCTGACCCCCTCTCTCCTATCTATTAACTCCCTCTTTCCGTGCCTGTGTCTTCACCTTTGTTCCTTTCTCTTATGGTCGAACAATAGTAGGACACCAAGCTAAAAGATGCCCCGAGAGCCCCGCTATAACTTCCATATGAAACGACACTAGCTCTCCGTGTGTACGCCGCACTAGCACTTGTATCATAAGTTTAAATAAATAGATGTTCTCCGGCGGGACGGCTGCTAGGTAACCTGACTCCAGTGTCAGAAACCTAAGCCGTGATGCGTGGTAAAAGTCGCCAAGGCAACAGTCAACAAGTCCGGGCTGAAAATGAAAGGGTGTAACAGCAATAGGCTCATCTGAGTCGCGGACGAGGGAGAAATTGAACCACAGAGTTGACAGACGCCTTGCGAAGGCCGCACAATCAGGACGTTGTTTTACCTCAGCGCAACAGGTGTATAGTGGAGTGTGGGTGAATGTAAATGGATACATAATCAGTGTTAAGGGTAAAGTAAGAAAGTGGGGGGGGGTGGTGTTAGAAAAACCAAGTGACTTGATGCTGTTATGCTAACATTTCCTCTTCCATAACAGTCAAAGAATGACTTTTTATCCAGTTATAGTTACAGTTGAGAACATTACGGAACGTCTACCTAACATTGTGGAACATCCACAAGCCCGTCCGAGAATCTCTTTTCTTTTTTTTTCTTTTCTTTTTTTTTTGACTGGATTGTGATTTGTCTGTTTAAAGAAACTGAAACTCCCAAACTCCTCGGTCATTGTTACAAAACACTGACACTGGAGACTCCTTCCGTAAACGATATTTAAACACTCTGTCCACCTATTACTTGCATTCATAATAAACGCAATATGTGCACACTTTTAACAACTAGGAATGAATTAACAGAAATCAACCAAATTTGACCAAGAGTAGACTTCAGTGTCTTTTATTGTCCATATTTTGACTCTGAACAGTATGAAAATCAAAAACCAGCTAATCTGAAATTCAACCAGTTTAACATCATGAAGATAAATGGCTTGCCTTTACACTGTTTAACAACAATAATAACAGGGACCACTTCAGGACCACCGCTGACATTTGTTAGTTGTTCGGGTGCTGTGTCACTGGACAGGTTTTCGGTTGCGATTCTGTTCCTGGATGGCGTTGTAGTCCGGATTGATTTAAATTTTAATCCAGGATCGATTCAGAACCCAACTAGGGATTAGATGAAATTGCAGCATGGCTTTAGGGTGATTG
The DNA here is from genome assembly GCA_028566295.1 of Liobagrus marginatus. Classification (NCBI taxonomy): domain Eukaryota; kingdom Metazoa; phylum Chordata; class Actinopteri; order Siluriformes; family Amblycipitidae; genus Liobagrus; species Liobagrus marginatus. Next base: position 5,181 of record JAOUQX010085299.1, read on the forward strand.
CCTTGATTGTAAGGTAGTGCTGCAAATTGCTATTTCAATATTGTTGATGGTCCTGTTGCAAGTTGTTGCATTGTTGTCCCAACTGCTATTTCTCAGTACTGTGGGTGAACCATTGGAGTTAAACGTAGGGTATTGCTGAAAGATTCTGAAAGAGGATCAGATGTGAGGGTTAGGGTTTTAGAGTTACGTTTCTTCGAACCGGCTACGACCGTCTTCCGACTGATCACATCTGTCTTACCACCAAACATCTCTGTACTATTCATATCATCTCTTGGGCAGACAAATATCTCCTCACTTCCTGCCCGAATTAAGCCACAGGAACATCCGATGGGTTTCCCATATACAACCAGAGGCATATTTGGTATTAGATAAGCATTTGGAATTACTTTAATACTTTAAGTCCTGTAATAAGGCAACAGAAGCCAAAATGAGACCTCAACTCCATGCGTAGCCACAATCTTATAAAAAATGGAAAATAAATAATTATAATTGAGTCTGCTGTGTAAAGTTTAAAGTAACCCCACCCTAGGGAATTAAGGTTGTAAGAATTTGAGGTGTTGTGGCATTCTCTGTTTTTGGGGACAGTGCGTTCTGAGGACTTCAGTTTTTTTTTTTCTTCTTCAGTGTCCTTAACCCTAGTATTGTTTTCCCCAGCAACCATGCACTCGTTGTCTTCTAAATTTAACTGATTATAAAGCATGAAATAAAAAATTATCGTCCATTTCTGGATTAAACCATGCTCGTTTTGAGCAATTAAATCAAAATAAAAACATAATTATGATTTAAAGTCGGCGGAATGGTGCAGCGGTAGCACATTTGCGTTGACGTATACTCAGTGCTGTTGCGTTGCGGGCGACCCGGGTTCGATTCTGGCCCATGGTAATTTCCCGATCCCTTCCCCCACTCTCTCTCGTCTAGTTCATTTCATCACTGTCCTGTCCATAAAGGCATAAAAATCCCCAAAATAAATCTTAAAAAAAAAAATTATGATTTAAAAACTCCAGCATGTTCTAATTTATGGATTTGGTTCCTGAATTGGTCCAAGGGTACCTTGTGGTCTACTGTATTCTGGATTTTGGTTTTGTGGCTTATTTTTGTATTTTTTGGGGGGTTTTTATATAGATTTTCCAATCATAGTTGTCCGTTGTGTTGATTATTAATTTCTTATAATTTCATACATCCTGGATCAAGTGTTGAATAACAGAAATGATCTGATCCGTTTGCATATTTAAACTTGTAAACAGTTAATGATCAAGGTCTTTGCTCGTGAACAAATTTTGCGGAACGTGATCCAGCAAACAGGAACTGTCGTTACTGGACTTTTATTGGCTTTGGTGCCCCTTTTAATTAATTGCATAGTTCAGTACGACTGAAATCTGTTTACATTTTTGAGAAATTCCATGTTGGCAAGCAATCAAACAATACAGTGCATACTTGCACTGAATGCTTTGCATCTTGGAGCATTTAAAAACTGTGCTATGGAATTCATGTACCCGATTGGTCAGGTGTGGGCACATTGTCTTTACAGCAGCACTGACGGTTCCAGCTGCAAGGCACTAGACAGGTTTAAAGAAACAATATAAAACAGGTTTACCGTAAGTAGACATTTACTTGGCATTTTTTGGACAGAGTCTTTAGGTTGAGCAATTTGTATCCTTGTCTCATGTTGAACAACCTTTTATCTATAAGTAGCGGTTTATAGCTGCCATTGGTGATGATTAATTTTCCACTATTAAACATGAGAGTGTGACATGTTATTTGCTTTATGATGTCTGTAAACTTCCTGTCTATTTGGAGAAATGTGTTTAAAATTGATCGTTAATCAAGATGCCATCCCTCTCCCCACAGTCATGAAAATCTCCTTTGGACTTCTTGCCACAATGCTGTGGTTCCTCTTTCCGAGTGTCTCGTTGGCTGCTAAGATCATCGTGGTCCCTCCAATAATGTTTGAGAGCCACTTGTATATCTTTAAGACGCTGGCGTCAGCACTGCACGCCGAGGGTCATGAGACGGTGCTGCTGGTGTCGGAGGGACGAGACGTGGCGCCTTCGGAGCACTACCGCCTGCAACGCTACCCGGGGATATTCAACAGCTCATCGGCAGCAGACGACTTCTTGCAAGCCAAAGTTAGCAACATCTTCTCAGGCCGCCCAACACCGCTGGAGCTCTTTGACATCCTGGAGCACTATGCGCAGAACTGCGACAGTGTGGTGGGCAGCCAGTCAGTGATGGCACAGCTGCAGCAGGAAAACTTTGACCTTCTGCTGGTCGACCCTAACGAAATGTGCGGCTTTGTGCTGGCGCATATCCTGGGTGTGCCCTACGCCGTCTTCAGCACAGGCCTGTGGTATCCAGCAGAAGTTGGTGCCCCGGCACCGCTTTCCTATGTACCGGAGTTCAACTCCCTGTTAACGGACCATATGACGCTTGTACAGCGTGTGGCGAACACCGTTGTATACTTGGCATCACGCATAGGAGTGCACCTGCTCGTGCTGCCCAAGTACGACCGCATTATGTGGCGGCATGCTGTGGAGCCACCAGCCTCCATGCACGACCTGGTACAGGGCAGTCGACTGTGGATGCTGTGTACTGACTTGGCTCTAGAGTTTCCTCGGCCCACTTTACCGCATGTCGTCTATGTTGGCGGAATCCTCACCAAGCCTCCAAGTCCTCTGCCACAGGTAAGGGGTCTTCAATTGGGTGGCAAACTATTTCGCTGAAAATTAAGGTAATTTTTTTTTTTTTTTTTTTTTTTGCCAGAAAATCTGCCGATTTAGATTGCCGGATGCATTTGTTCTCGTAAAACATGTAAACAATACAATAAACAATAAAACATTGACAGGGTGTTAAAGGACTTGAAGAAGCAGAATATTTGTGGCAAATTTCCAGAGGTTTGTATTCAAAACCCACATGTTACCTTTGCATATATTCTAACCACACCAACCAGTCTCACAGAAACTCTTGATTAATCACATTTGCTTCCAGTTCTTTGTTCTTACTTCCATCACTTCGTCGATTTCTTACAGATTCCCCAATTAATGAGTACCATTATAGGGTTGGATCATAAATGAGAATAAAATTTGCCCGGTTATAATAAATCTTTATTTGCCAGATAGATTTTCTCTGAGTTGTAATGTCTTTCTCAACATATCCCAGCTTAGGAAGCTGGATTCAGGGCGCAGGGTCAGCCATGATACAGCACCCCTGGAGCCGAAAGCATTAAGGGGACTTGCTCAAGGGTCCCACAAGTGGCAGCTTGGTGGCGCTGGGGTGGGAACTCTGATCGTCCGAGCAACAATCCAGAGCCTTAACCGTTGAAGCCAAGTTAGTTGAACTTGTATTGTAAAGGACCAGATATGAATTGTTTTTGCTTTGCAATCTTATTATATTTGTGTCGCCAACCATGGTAAAATGTCCAACACCAGCACCATTTTTTTCCCCTGTAGTTCCCCAGCTTTAATGCGAATCACTGTTTGAGTATTAATGACATTTTCACGAATATAAAGACGACAAACATAAAAAAGGGGGGGTATTAGTGATGGGATATAGGGGTGTGGAAGGTTAAATGCCTCAGGACAGCTTATCATTTAATCAGACAGGATTAGCTGCTAGATGTTTGGAGTTTGGTAGGCTAATGCTCCCACATACCGTACTGGTGGCCAGATCGTTTAAGGTTTGGTAGATTAATGCTCCCCACATACAGTACTGGTGGCCAGATTGTTTAAGGTTTAGTAGGTTAATGCTCCCACCTACCGTACTGGTGGCCAGATGGTTTAAGGTTTGGTAGGTTAATGCTCCCACATACCGTACTGGTGGCCAGATGGTTTAAGGGTTGGTAGGTTAATGCTCCCACATACCGTACTGGTGGCCAGATGGTTTATGGTTTGGTAGGTTAATGCTCCCACATACTGTACTGGTGGCCAGATGGTTTAAGGTTTGGTAGGCTAACACTCCCACATACCGTATTGGTGGCCAGATGGTGTAAGGGTTGGTAGGTTAATGCTCCCACATACCGTATTGGTTTGTCAGATGGTTTAAGGTTTGTCAGGTTAGCGCTCTCAAATAATGTACTGGTAGCTCGATGGTTTAAGGATTGGCAGGTTAGCGCTCTTGCATACCGTACTGGTGACCAGATACCAGATGGTTTAAGGTATGGCAGGTTAACACTCCCACATACCGTACTGGTAGCCAGATGATTGAGGTGTGGGAAGTTAACGGTCTCCCATAATAAACTATTTGCCAGATAATACTATTAGGGTATCTTCCAAATTAGAGAGATATGGTTCATTTCACTGCATGTATGTGTATGTGATAAATAGGATCTGAAAAATGTAAAAAAAAAAAAAATACTTCAGTAGATGACGATAAGGATCTACTAGAATACCTGCTTTGTCAAAGTTTGTTGAAGCCCTTTTTAATAATCCTGGTACGCCTGGTACAAGGGGGAAACAGTTCAAGTCTAAGGGCAAAAACAAAAAACGTTCATTAGTAAAAAGATAAAAGTGGAAAATTTGTGCAGGTGGGCAAACATCAAGTGTGGCGATATTGCATTTATTTCAGAATCTGAAAAGGTAGCTTAGTGTTGTGGCTCAAATATAGTCTCTCTCTTCCAAAGTGTCATAGTAAATGCTTTGTCAGTGGTGCTGTATGACGTTCATGGGGGTCAATAAGGAATGTCAGACATGGGGTGTGGGTTGGCTAACACAATAACTGTTTTGTAATTAGGAAAGATCAAAGCGACATGCGGCAGATCTTGTCTAAGGAAGGCTCACCCCCAAAATGCCCACCAACTAACCCATGACCTCTGGCATGTTCACGTACAGTCACTTGCAGTGGTATTCAACCACTGTGGAAATAATCACAGCATATAAAAACTGATTAACAAATGATGCATATGCATATTTTTACTTTATTTTATTACATTCTCTTACAGAAGCTAAGAGGATGGGTTTCTCAATAAGCACTGTTTGATCAATACTGAAGAAGTGACAGTTGTGTGTGACCTCGTTCTAGCCCTAAATAGTCAGGACCTGTCTGCATCATGGGAAATGCTGATAAGACAGACTTGTACGGGTTTTGATATTTTTGCTTGCATGGTAGCTGTAATATGTAATTGTTAGTACGAGAGATTAGCATGACATGTATAATCGTGGCATAATTCAGCATGATGATTTCATATTGCCCGGCACCAATCGCTATATTCTCTGCAGGCTCGTGTTGTTCCTACCAGCAAACGTCTTCTTTGGCTCTAACCTCAAACCAGATCTGTGGGCTCACAAAGCCCGGCCTTATAAATGCGAGCGATTGCGAGCATCAGCACGCAGAACGGGAGTGGGGGTTTTTTTAGCGTAGACTTGCAGTTTTGGAATACCAATCACCGAAAGGAGCTCATTGTGTGCCTTCTGAGCCAGTATGTGAAGAGGGTGTACGTGTGTGTGTGTGTAGACACGGGTCGTACGATTAAATGTGCCCATTGTGGAACGCGTGTTGAGCACAGTAGGACCTGTGTAAGGGACGGATTGTCAGTGCCAGGCCGACTCGGGCCACTCTGGTGCAGCTGGACCCAGAACTGACACAAAACCCTTACTGATTCCCAGGATATGGTAGCACGAACACAAACGCCCAATCACACACTGCGAACAAATGATGCTGTGCAGATTCTTGCTAGTATCTAGACAGTGGAGTAAACGGTGCTAGCTTGTCTGGTGTTGTATTTATAGGGGATCGTTTGGAAAACCTGTAAATGCCGACATGTTGGGTAGGAAAACCTTCGGTTATTCCTGACAAAATGATGGAATAACAGCGCATACACGTATTGCTAGTACGACCCAATTTGGCTTAGTTTAACGCTCCTCTTCCCTTAAAGTATGTTAGGAGGTGGCGATGGAGCGCAGGGTCGGTCATGGTACATCATCACCGGAGCAGAAAAGGGTTTAGGGCCTTACGCAGGGGCACCAACAGTGCCCGCTTGGCAGTGGTGGGGATTGAACCCTGATTCTCGGCTCAACGTTAGTATATACAGATTCTTCATCCTAAGCACCTCAAGTGCAATATTAAGAAGTGATGGTAAGATAGTAGGAAGGGACATTTACTGAAAGGTCAAAGGTCCAACCCTATCTAAATTGAGTTTCAATGCAGGCATGACCTCAAGGGGAAATGAGGTCATTACAGCAGGCGTAGAGGTCGGAGACAGCATAGTTGCCAAAAGAAAATGTTAAACAAATGATAAAAAGGTCACTTTGTTTGTGATTTTCTTGTTTGTGACGGACAAACGGAATGTAAATGTATGTAAAAAAAAAAAAAAACCCCATCTGAGGGATTTGAATAGTCTTTATAGATTTTTTAAGTTTGGTGTGTGTGTGTGTGTGTGTGTGTGTGTGTGTGTGTGTGTGTGTGTGTGTGTGTGTGTGTGTGTGTGTGTG